>JASJOG010000216.1:205000-460000 GCA_030142905.1 Heliopora coerulea
CGTTAAGAAAATTGGGTTTTTTACGCTGCTTATATGCAAAAGTCGGTTTTATGCAAAAGAAATATAGGAAATTTTGTGTCAAATTCGCTTATATGCAAATAAAAATATATCAGTGGTTTGCTATAAACCCTTCTTTCCGGAGTATTGCAATGTTTCACATTCTTTGATGATGAGTAATCGTGCTAATTGAGCAATTAGTACGACTGCAACAATGCTTCATTGACCTATCTTTTCACTAATTTGCTCACTATGGATAAACTGCTCGACTCGTTTATTATTAAACTGTATAAGCTGCCAAAAATTCAAGCACATGCACACTTGTCAACTATGGCAACTTGAAAGATGCTAACGCTCACTGAAAAGCTTGATGTTATCAAATCACACGAAGAAGTTCCGTTACAGTCACAGAAAGAAACTGCTGTGAAGTATAGAGTTAGTGTTGCTACAATTAGCTGCATTCTGAAAAACACTCAATCCCTTCAATCAAAAAATGAAAAAGTGCAAAATCTAAGCTGAGAAAGACAACGAAGCAGTGCAGCTCCAGATGTGGATGAAGCCTTGTTCACTTGGTTTCGTTGGGCAAGCACTATTCAGGGTGTTCCAATCTCTGGTGACGTTCTGAAAGAAAAAGCTCTTTTCTTCACTAAAAGTTTAAACGTTGAAAATTTTACAGCTTCAGATGGCTGGCTTGGGAGGTGGAAAACACACTACAACGTAGTTTTCAGGAAAGCTCAAGGGGAAAAAAGAGATGCCGATACCCCTGCTGCTGAGACCTGGCTGAAAGAACCATTACCAAATATTCTTAGCCGCTACAATGAAAGCAACATATTCAATGTGGAAGAAACCGGACTGTATTACAGACTTCTGCCAGACAGATCTCACATTTCAAAAGGGGAAAGTCTTGCTGGCGGTAAGAATAGCAAAGCCCAAGTGACCATTATGGTTGGAGCAAATATGAATGGTACAGAAAAGCTGCCTCTGCTCATGATCGGAAAAAGTAGAAAGCCAAGATGCTTCCGCGGTTACAAAACTTTACCCTGCGCGTACTAAGCGAACGCTAATGCATGGATGACTTGCAAGATATTCAAGGAATGGATCAAGCAATGGGGCAATAAACTACAAAAAGCAAAAAGAAAGATTGTCTTGATAGTTGACAACTGTACAGCGCATCCATCAGATATACGACTTACAAACATTGAACTTATTTTTCTCCCACCAAATTTGACGAGTATTATCCAGCCGTGTGATCAAGGGATCATCAAAGCGCTCAAAGCCCACTACCGCAAGGCCATCATCAAGAGATTGGTTGCTGCCATCGACACCGGATCATCCGAAGATGCAAGTGAATTTTCTAAAAATTTCGACTTGTTAGACTGTATGAACACAATTGTTGCTTCCTGGTCTGAGATAACTGCGAAAACCATCGCAAACTGTTTTCACCATGCAGGTTTTGTGTCTGAACGCGATGGCGATGAAGATTTGTGGGACGAAGGTGATGACATTCCATTGGTTCAACTGTTGGCTGCTCCACATGGCATGGATCAACAAACTTTTGATGATATCATGTCTGCAGACAACCTCCTCGAAACAGCGCCACCAGTAGATGAGAATTAAATAATATATATATATATATATATATGTGTATATATATATGTGTATATGTATATATATATATATGCTCTGGCATGGTTTAGATGTACCACAAGCATGGGACATTTGAGTTGCCTGTATAATGTAGGCTACTCCATCCTGCTTGTCAGCACTACACTGATGAGGCCCAATAGGCTGAAACTGTTCCGTCTGTAGTTAGATATCGCTCTATGGCCTCTTGGTTCATATTGAGCACTCTACAGGATGATTTATGCCACCAGTGCATTTGTGCACGCTCACTAGTCTCTAGTTAGAGCACTCTGGCATGGCTTAGATGTACCACAGGCATGGGACATTTGAGTTGCCTATGTAATGTAGGCTACTACATCCTGCTCATGAGCACTACACTGATGAGGCCCAATAGGCCGAAACAGTTCCATGTGTGTATATATATTCACACACATATTAGGTCACGTTAGCTTGAGCCAACATGGTGGGCAGAGTTTTGGAGCTCGCTCTCACATTTTTAGCAACTTTTGCTTGTTCTACGAGTGTCTATCCAGTCTCTTGTTACTCTAAACACAGTTGTGATGTGTTTGTTCGAAAAGTCGTTTTAAAACGTGGCTTTTTTAAGTCAGGACTGCCATTCTTTAACAATTACACGGCAACCTTCAATTTGGTAAAGCTCCAGCTGGTCGGTATCCATCCTAATCCAGAACCTTCTGAACACAACACTTGAGATACCGTATGTGGTTTGAAGACCTTATATATGCGTTCTCGTAGCCTTAAAGCTCTAGTGGATGACAGTAGTGTCCAAGGCAGTAAGATAAGTAAACTGATATTATTTCAGAACCTAGTTTACGTGAATCAATTTGATATCATATGTGTATGTGAAACTTGGTTTAACAAAGATGTTTTGGACAATGAGATTCTTCAAGGCTACACTATTTATCGAAATGATCATTTGAATTACTGAGGTGGTGAAGTCCTACTTGCTATTAAATCTGACCTTCGTTCTCTAAGAAGAAACCAACTCGAGGGAATGCATTGTGAATTGGTTATGATTGAATTTTTCCCCTTGGGCCATCCAAAATTGATAATTGATGTTTTCTACCGACCGCCTAACGACAATACCGATTCACTTTTAGACTTGCGCTCAAGCCTTGATAAATTAGATGAATCCTGTCATTTTATCCTAGTTGGTGATTTTAATTTACCTAGAATTAACTGGTCCCATGACTATCCTACACCGTCACCATGTCATAATGTTAACGAAGAACTATTTTGTGAAATTGTAGCAGACAACTTTCTTGGTGATTTAGTTGATGGACCCACCCACATACAAGGCAATAAGCTTGATTGTGTCCTTTATAATAACACAAGCATCATATTGAATGTGACATGTTCTCCACCTTATAATATTTATCCTACAGACCATTACTTGACTAACTTCAAGATAAACATGCTTTACAACAGAACTAAGCCAGTTAAGCGACTTGTTTATGACTATAAGAACGCCAACTTTTTCTGGCCTTAGAGCATGTTTAAATCATGTTCCCTTTGACTCAGTAATATCTGAAACTTTGGACATAAACGAATGTTGGGAAAACTGGCAAGATCTGTTTTTAACATCCGTTGAGGAATTTGTGCCTAAGAAAACTATCTCGGATAAAAACACACCTCCCTGGATTGACTGCAAAGTAAAACATCTTATTAAAAAGAAATACACTGCTTTGCGTCACTTTCGTTTAAACCAAACACAACAACATAAAGTAAATCTTCGGAGACTAACACAGGAAGTTAAAGACACGATTAAACATAAACATGAGGATTGTTTAGCAAAAGTTAAAAACTCTTTTGTAGACAATCCAAAGCTGTTCTGGTCATACCATAAGGCAATTCATTTGAACAATCACCAGTCATCTGTTATTACTTACAGTGATAAATTGGCCACAACAGCTCAGGAAAAAGTTGAACTGTTTAATTCATATTTTTCCACAGTGTTTCAACCAAAGAACAACCGGGATTATATAGAGTCAAGTCATGCGTCTCCAATAGAAATGCAAATATCTCAAATTCAACTTGAGATTAATGAAATCTATGGACACTTAAGAATGCTTCATACAACAAAAGCTTGTGGACCACATCAAGTTCCTGCTCATATTTTGAAGGAATATGCACTTGAAATCTCTCCTTCATTGTGTACTTTTTTCAATATGTCACTCAAGGCAGGTAGGGTTCCTGACGAATGGAAAAAGTCAAATGTAATTCCTGTGCATAAGAGAGATTCACGAGAGATAGTGTCTAATTACAGACCCATATCTCTCTTGTGTACTATTTCAAAAGTGATGGAATGCTGCATTCACAATAGGATTTATCCAATTTTTTCAGCATTAATAGACAAATCTCAACACGGATTTTTGAAGAAGCGATCATATGTTACTCAGTTGTTGTCTGTTTTACATGATATTGGGAAGAATCTGGATAACAACAAACAAGTTGACATGCTTTATTTGGATTTCTCAAAGGCTTTCGATTCCAATGACCACTCGATCGTTATTCAAAAGTTATATGCACATGGTTTGAGAGGTTCTATGCTGTCCTGGCTTAAGAATTACCTAGCTGACAGATGTCAGTGCGTGGTGCTAGAAAATGTAGCTTCTGAATGGTCCCCTGTGACTTCTGGAGTCCCTTAGGGGAGCATTCTAGGCCCACTACTTTTTACTGTTTTTATTAATTCTTTGCCTCATTCTTTATCACTGAATTCTGACGACTCAAAAGTATATCGACCTATAACATCGTATCTTGACTCAATGGTCTTACAACATGACTTAAACAATCTCGAAGTTTGGAGCAATAACAACAGTCTTCAATTTAATTCATCCAAATGTAAAATCCTTACAGTAACAAGAAAGAAAAACCCTATTTTATTTTTAAGACCAAAACGTGGAGATTTATCTTATGTGGATCGTTTAAAAACGCTAGATCTCTTACCTCTTGCTTATGACAGAGAGATCAGTGACTTGATGTTTTATTATAAATGTCGATGTGGTTTAATCGACCTTGACATTGACACTTTTACACCTATTGTTTGTAGTCGCACAAGAAGGGGTTCATTACTGTATTTCCAAACTCCCTTCGGCAAAACTAGCACTTTTAGATCATCATACTTCAATAGAATTGTTAATCTATGGAATCTTATTGTTAAGATAGCTCCATTTGATACATTTCAACCTCTCGGTAGTTTTAAATAATTTTTATATAAGACTTACAAGGAACTCCTGATAACAATTTTTGATCCTGGATTACCCTGCACATATTTGTGTAGGACCTGTCCTTGTCATGCCTAATTTTACTTACTCTAATGATTGCATGTATAGTATATTATACTTAGTTTTATTTTAATTGCGGCTGACCCCTTGCATGGGACTTGTCCTGTTCGTGTCAGGCCATATTTAGTAATATTCTGAATATTCTGAATTAAAGCTGTTAAACATATATATACACACACATGTATATGTGTATATATATAAATGAAATGAACAAGCTTAAAATTCTTGGTTGTTACTCAGAGTTTCACGTCTCTTTGGATGATTATCAGACAACTGTCCAGATCCTGATTTGGTCATTCTTTTATAGTATCGTACATCATCACGTAAAAATAGTCCGGTACATCATCAGGTAAAAATGATCTCATTGCCGTGACTCAACAGAGTGTGTTAATTTTGTTAATGAGGAATTTATTCCTGTGTCGGCATGTTGAAAATATTTCATAGGTTCTCTTTGTCGGCTTTCATAATAAATAACTTCTCTTCGAGACAAAGGTTACATAGCTTTGCTCCACTTTCATATATTTTTAAAATAGACCAGTTAACTGTAAAGTCCTTTCCTTTGTCCTTTAATCCCCGCACGTAATTTCATAAAATGGTCTTGTTTGAGTATTTATGGTCACAGAATGACTTCGTATGTTTGTTGTAGCGATGTTTGAATGGTTGGGCTGTCATACCTATGTAGAATTTCTTTTCCATGCAGTCAGCATGCAAAATTTCGGCTTTGTAGATTGTTAGAAGTCATGCAGTTTCCAGGTAGTGGGCAGGATTCTTTTTTTTGGTATCTGCAATAATACCATCACCGGATAGCTATAGAGACTCATTATTAGAAGATCAAAAGCGTTATTATCAGAACGAGATGGAAAGCACACTTTCCTGAATGGGGACAACACAACAATCAGCAGCAAATCTTTTGGTTTGAATTCAAAAAAGTTAGCACCACACATTGATGAATTAAATACGTTTGAAGAAGACTTATTGAAAATGGTGGAAAACAACCAGTTTCTCTCAACACTTGCCAACAATGCTTAGAAGATAAATTCATCACCCAACGTAATGGTATTTGCCGACAAAACTGGAAACATTTATGAAATGAAACCAGACAAACACAAGCAACTGTTGACCGAGAACGTAACAGCAAACTACAAACTAGGAAACAAGAAGCTACTGGGCAAAACCAACCAGGAATTAAAAACTGTTGCCTGCGACCTGCATGTTGACGATAGAATCGAAACCATGGCCAGAAAGCCAGCTTTCATTTCACTGACAGACTTCAAAGAAAATTTTGAAAATAACACAAAGTGCCATCTGATCAACCCAGCCAAGTCTGATCTCAGTAAGGTCAGCAAAGTCATCCGAGCAAGCACAGGCATTAACCAATGGAGAAATTCAACTTCAGTCATCAAGTGGTTCAGCAACATCAGCAAAAAATCCCTACATACCTTCATCTCTTTCAACATTGCTGACTTTTACCCTTCAATCTCCAAAAACCTTCTAGATCAAGCAATTTCCTAGGCCCAACAACTCACTACAATTACTCCACAAGAAACCATCATCAAACATGCTCGAAAGTCATTTTTATTCCACCGAGAGAAGCCATGGATCCAACAAGGAAGTAAGAATATGTTCGATGTAACCATGGGAAGTAGCGACAGGGCAGAAGTTTGCGAGCTCGTCAGCCTATTTGTCTTAGATTTTCTATTAAAAAAATTAGGAAAGACAAACATGGGACTTTATAGATGACCCTGAACCTACAAAACGGCAAATTCCAACCCTACAAGAAACCAAATGATGACACACTATACACGAACAAACAGTCCAACCACCCACCAGCCATTATCAAACAGATCCCAAAATCCATAAGCCAAAGAGTCAAAGTTACCATCCGACCATGCCACCTTCAGTAACGCTGCATCCATGTACAATGACACACTTAAGAACAGCGGCTTTAACACCTACATCGAGTATCTCCCCAACAAAGATCCCAAATTCAGAGCATCCCAACGATGAAAAAGATCACGAAATATAATATGGTTCAACCCACCATACAGCCAAAATTTAAAAACCAACATGGGATGTAAATTTCTCACCTTAATGGATAAACACTTTCCCACAGCAAACAAACTACAAAAACTCTTCAACTGAGGACCTGAACACTAAGATTGTGCCTTACTGGTTTTGCTGTGTAGTATTCGGATTGATTGTGTTTCCATTTTTGTGGAATGCTATGTTGCGATATCACATTTCAAAATATATAACTGAGGACCCCGAGTTTGTGAATAAGATGTTGGAGAGATTTTATGTTGATGATTTAGTGACGGGTGAGGACAACACAGATAAGGTGTATGTGCTATATGAGAAGTCAAAGGAAAGAATAGTAAGGGGAGGGTTGAGGCTCAGAACATGGTCAACAAATGACAAAGCACTAAGGAATCAAATTGCCATGAAAGAGAAGGGTGCCAGTGCCCAAACCATCATGACAGATGCCAAAGACGACAGTTATGCCAAGCAATCACTAGCACTTGGGTGCAAGTTAAATAGCAGCGACCAGGTTTTATGAATCTCATGGGATTGTGAGAATGATAACCTGATATTTAATTTCAGAAGGCTTGTGGACACTGCCAGAAAGACTCCGCTAAATAAGACCTACTTGGGCTCCTAGTGAGCATGTTTGACCCCTTAGAGATAATTGGTCTCTTAATTATCCAAATGAAAATGTTGTTTCATGAGTTATGTTGCAAGAAACTCAATTGGAATACTAATCTTGAAGGAAGGGCCAAACAGAAGTGGGATGATTGGATAAAGGGTTTGTCAGAAATCGAGAAAATTGTTATTGGCTGGTGCATTTATAAGGCCCCAAAGCAAAAAATTGTAAAGAGTGTTTTGCATGGGTTTGGTGATGCAAGTGCCAAAGGATACTGTACAGTAATATACTTAGTGTATTATACGAAACAGGAAGTGCATCCAATACTATTAACTTCAAGATCTCAAGTAGCACCTTTGAAGGTGCTGTCCATCCCAAGACTAGAACTCATGTCAGCAAGAATATTAGCTCAGCTCGTGGACACGGTAAAGAAGGCTTTGAGAAACTATATTGAACTGGACGGGTCTAAATGTTGGTTAGACAGTAAAACTGCTTTGTGTTGGGTAAAAAACAAGGGGGAGTGGAAACAATTTGTGCACCACCGAGTCACGGAAATACTAAGATTAACCTACAAGGATGATTGGAGACATTGCTCAGATCCCAATAACCCAGCAGATATTCGGTCCCACGGGGTACTGGGTTTGAACCTCAAGGAATTAAATCTTTACCGGATGAAAGAGTAGAGGAAGTGAATGTAAATGAGACCAGCCAGAGATATAGGAATTGAATCTTAGATTAGCATATTTTTGGAATAGATGGAGGAAGGAATACTTAACTCGTCTTAGGGAGTTTCATCATACAAAGATTAGGAAAAGTTCAGAAACAATACAAGTAGGAGACATGGTTACGATGGCGGTAGTAATGAGGCTAATAAAAAAGGGCAAGGATGGTGTAGTTTGAGGTACAGATGTTCGAGCCACTGCCAAGGCAAAGCCCTTCCAAATTTCCACACCAGTACAGAAACCTGTTCCCCTAGAAATAAGCACCAATCCTGAGGTGAAGGGTGGGAATAAGATATGAAAGTGTTTACAAGCACACGAAGGAAACCCGAGACGGAATCCTGAGCAATTTGCAGTGTTAGATGCACGTTGGAAGATGCGATCAATGCTTAACTTGTAGACGAGTCGAATGGGGGAGAGTGTTGAGAAATAAAACCTTTTAGGTGTTGTGATACCATTAGATATAGTTAGAAAACCAACTGTGTGAAGGTTAGCACTGGAAAATAAGTGCTACAGGGTGCACATATGGGTATAGTCAAAACAAATTTGCAGTTACTTATCATTAATTATAAAATAAACACAGTTGGGATTATAGTTAATTGGGTAATTAGGCGTAGTTGATGGAAGGAAATTGAATTTGTAATATAGTTAATTAGGATGCAGCTAATTAAGTATATAAGAACACACGACAGAACCAGATATCATTGCACTACATATACTTGTAATGATTGCAAGTAGAAAATAAAGACCGAAAATCGATAGATACAGTCCCCAGTGAGTTGAACCAGAATCTGCAAGGTTTTCTACACTGTTTGTGGGGAACCTTCACAAAACATACTACAACTGGAAGAGGGTACGTAGTATAAGAAAAAACAGAACATTTGGACACTCCAACAAATTCTGTCAAGCATATAAATATTGAAACACTTTTGTGCGACACACCCAAGCATACATGGGTGTGGTTGCATGGGCATTTTGTTTTTAGAATTTTTGATATATCGACAGAGGCAAGAAACATCAGACACCAAGAAGGGTGCTGAGAATAAAAATGTAACAAAATACCAATCAAGAATCCAAGTAACATATATTTTTCCAACTTGTCAGAAAAATTGTCCTTACTATAACTGGAAGATGGAATGAAATAATAATAATAAAAAACACGCACATTTCAGCCTCAAATTAACAACCTGTATAGCTTATATTTAAACTGCTTGTTGTCATATTCATGATTAAAATTTCGATTAAGTTTTATTAAAACAAAGCATTAGGCGAGAATAACATTGAATTGTAAGAGATCCATCCTCACAATTCTACTGCTAAACAATGGATGTTTGTATGAAGACCCTGTATTCAGTGGCGTAACGTGGGGGGGGGCAAAGGGGGCAAATGCCCCTAGCGGCACTTTCAGAGGGGCGGCATTTTTGCGATTGAATGTTGAATAAATTAAAATAGAATAGATGATTATTTAACCGATGCTGGAAAGTTGCAGCATTATACTATCACAAGTCAGACCATCACACGTCGTTCGACACTCGGTATGAAAATTACGTTCCATATTTAATTAGCATTATTGTACTGTTCGTTGTAATCGCAAAAATACTCGTCATCTATTAACCGCTGTCCAAAAAAAAAAAAAAATCGATTGCTGATTCACAATTAAAATTGTTTCCGGCAAGATCTACTTCAGTATTTTATCAGACAGAGTAGACACAGAGTTGTGATCAATCCCAGTCTTTCAAAGACAGGCTAGACAGCAAAGAATCAAGTTTAGTTGTTGACTTGGTAAGTAAACTTTTTTATTGTGTTTATATTAAAAACGCTTAAGGAGAGACGAGCGCAGTGACTATCCTTTACAGTCACTCATTTGTATTACATAAATTGACGCACGGCGCGTACTGTCTGGCGTCACAATTATAAAATAGAAGCTTATTCACGGAATTCCCCAAAGACTTTCATCACTTTCTCAAGCTTGGTGGCAGCCACATACAGTGGTTTTGTAAACTGTAATTCAACCGCTTCTTAGCCGTATCGTTTGATTCACTCGGCTCTATAACCAGACTGCTACATTGTTAAATAATTCTGCTGCTCAGCGTGTCCTGAAATAAGAGAACATTAGGTGATAATTGATAACAGATCACAGGCCGCATTATTGATTTTAACTTTCAAACACATAGTATGCTGTTCGTACAGTTATTATCCCATATTTATTTAAAACAGCAGAATTTTTACTATTTAAGGCTCAATATTTTACTGCCGGTATTTCTCTGTGGGTCTCTGTAAATTGCACAATGCGTTTTATCGGGGGTGCAAACTTCGAAAGGCCAAAACAGGTTAACAAATTTTTCCTTGCATTTTAAGAGCACATACTTCATCTTAACTGTTATCAATTGATGTAATCATCCAATCGGCCCAAAGGTCGCCCTCGTCTTAGTGGGGCAGGCTACAAACGTCAACGCCTAGAGCGCGATAGACAGGCCCAACAAGGAGCAGCTGTGCTACGTTTTCTTGTTCCACTTCAACTTAATGTGACACAACTGGAGGATGATGAGCATCTGCCCATACAACCAACCTTTCACGATGAGCCAGAAAATCCAGGCGAGGACACTGAAGAAACCAACGCAGAAAATGACGCTATGGGTGATCCTGATGCTGAACTCGCGTCTTGTGATGAAGATGACGTGGAACCAAAGTTTGATGAAATCGTCCTCCAAGATGCGGGAAGTTGTCCCGAGTCCATTCCAGACCAGCTGCGAGTGGAACTTGTTTGCCGAGGAATTCATGATCTTCAGAACAAAGAAGGTCCCTTCAAAGCCAATTCAGACCAAAAGAGAAGCATGACCAGCAGTTGGTTTTACAAGAAGCTGGATAACAGTGAACATATTCTATGATCATGGCTCATGTATTCGCTTTCTCAGGACTGTCTGATATGCTTTTGTTGCCGCCTATTTGGCAACAATTCAAATGCTTTTGGAAAACCAACGGGGTTTACAGACTGGAGTAAACTCAATCCACGAGTAAGTGCTCACGAAGAGACGGTGGCTCATGAAGATGCCAAAATCCGGTGGGTCGAGCTTCAAATGCGTCTGGAAATGAATGCAACGATTGATAACATACACGAAGAAAACATCAATTGTATCGCAAGCAACTGGCGGGAGATCCTCAAGCGAATTCTGGACTGTATTCGTTTTCTCTGTAAGCAAAACCTGGCTTTTCGAGGACACCCAGAATGCTGGAAACTTCCTGGAGCTCATAAAATTCCTCGGAAAGTACGATCCAGTGGTTCGCGAACACCTGGTTAGGGCCCAAGCCCAACCAAATACAGTGTCTTACCTTTCACCTCTAATACAAAATGAATTCATTTCCATTCTTGGCCGTCGTGTGTTAGACATCGTTTTAGAAGAGGTCCGCGAAGCCAAATACTATGCGATAATATTCGATAGTACTCCTGATCTAGCCCACGTCGACCAGATGTCGCAGGTGCTGAGATATGTGAAAATCGCGGGAGGAAATGTCGAGGTAAAGGAAACATTTCTTGGCTTTCTTCAGCTGAAAGAAAAGAATGCTGAAGCGCTTACAAAGTTGATCTTG
Organism: Heliopora coerulea; assembly: GCA_030142905.1. NCBI lineage: Eukaryota > Metazoa > Cnidaria > Anthozoa > Scleralcyonacea > Helioporidae > Heliopora > Heliopora coerulea. The sequence goes on from JASJOG010000216.1 coordinate 216,871, forward strand.
GAAAAGTTGGCAGAAGATCAACTTGATATTCAAGACATTCGTGGACAAGGTTATGACAATGCGGCTACCATGTCAGGTGTACACCGTGGCGTGCAAAGACGGATTTTAGACCTCAACCCCCTTGCTACCTATTTTCCCTACAACAACCACTCCCTCAATCTGGCAGGAGTTCATTCTGCCCAGGTTTCAGTTAATGCCACCACCTTTTTTGGGGTGCTGAATCGTCTATTCATTTTTTTCTCATTGTCAACGCATCGATGGGAAATAATGAAAGACCATGTGCCGAGGAAAACTGTCAAGAGGGAATGCGAGACAAGATGGAGCTCTAGGTACGATGCTGTTGATGCCGTAGTGTCAAGTTTTGAGTGTATTATTGCGGCACTGGAGCAGCTTCGCGATGGTGTCAACGAAACCGTGATACACGCTCTGATGCCAACATCCTTCTTTCCTGTCTGATGTCATACACCTTCATTGCCTACCTAACATTTTGGCATCAAATTCTGAAGGAAGTTAATGATGCTCAAGTCTTTTTACAAAAACCTGGGCTTGGCTTAGATGATTGTGCGACGAAACTAGGGTCGCTTGTTCTCTTCTGCCAGGAAGAGCGTGAAAAGGTGGTCGACATTGCGAATGAGAAAACCATGGCGTTTTGCGCACAGAATGGCATCACAACAGAAAGGAGGACGCGACGTAGAAGGAGGTTGGCGGGTGAAATTGGCAAAGATGCTGGGTTATCGCTACAAGATGAAGTGAGGTGTGAACAGCTTCAAATAATTGATCAATTGCACAAAGAAATGAACGAGAGAACAGGAAGGATAGTGGAAGTAAACAGGATGTTTGGGTTTCTCACCAATATGGAGATCCTTATGGATGCGACCAAAGACGGCATCATCAGCACCGCAGTTGACTTACTCACAGGGATGTACAACGATATTTCGGCTGTTGAACTAAGAAATGAAATACAATGTCTGCGACGCCATATCAATACCCATGTCCTTCGAACAGAGGAAGCAGTGGCTAGTTGGAGTGCACTCGACCTACTTCGTTGGGTGGTAAGGTGGGGACACGAAACATCATTTCCAAACGTGTTCGTATCCCTGAGAACATTTCTCGCCATGTGCGTGAGTGTTGCTTCCTGTGAAAGAAGCTTTTCAAAGTTAAAGCTCATCAAAACCTACCTGCGGTCAAGTATGGGCCAGGAACGACTGAGTAGTCTGGTACTTTTGTCAATTGAAAGAGACATCATGGATACTATTGATTTTGATTCTGTTATTGACAAGTTTGCTGCAATCAAGGCTCGAAGAATTAAACTTCACTATCAAAACTCGCCTACTTAACTGTTATTATATAATGAAATTAATGTTATGTTATATTGTTATTACAAATGTTTCTTTATCACAGCTTTCATAATACAGGACCATATTTGGTGTTTTCGGGGTATAATTAAATCATGGATATTATATATTGTATATTTTTTGATAAACAAAATTAGACCGGATATCGTTAATATCACTTGATCAAATAAAAAAAATGACGTTTTCTGGCCTTCAGAATTTTGGCACGATGACATTTCAGAGACTGTAGATCTCAACATTTCCCAGCAGATGATCCCCCGGATCCCAGGCGACCTTGCACCTCCGCTGCCTGCAATCCCATCTTTGGCACGACCCGCTGGGGGCGGCATATTATACTCATGCCCCTAGACAGACTTCACCACGTTACGCCACTGCCTGTATTAGTCGTGATCTTGAGGTATTTGAGTCATTTTCCAATCAAACTTTTCACTCATGTTGCTTTAAAGAAAGACTTATTATATGGCCAGGCTTTTCATCTTAAAATTGGAGCATCCTCAAAGGCTATTGATCGGCAATAATATTTGGTACAAGAAGTCTCCCTTGGGGAAGAATGAAGTTAGGAAACCACTTTTGAAAGCTGCTCAAAACAATTCCATTCGCAGAACTTGTATTTCAAAGGTATTTGATTCAGACTTACCTGTGATTATGTAGCTCAGGTAAGTGGTTACCAGCATGAGAAAAATCTCGAGATTTATACAAATCAGCATCTATTCAACTTCAGCAAAGAATGTTGTTTACACAATGGCCTCAGTGTTCAAATGATGTAAACGTCTGAGAGATCCATAAAAACAGGAAAAAAACCCCAGACCAAACCGATTTGCTTCAATACAGACCTAAGTAACCTAAGGTTTGGTCAACAACATACCAGTCCCTGAACTTGCACACGGCCTTCTCGAATGACTGGAATCCATGGATATATACCTAAGTTATATATATATATATATATATATATTAGATATATATAGCAGTGGTGTAGTCCTGGAACTTTAACAAGAGGGGCCCATGAACACAGTGTCCTGAACATCAGGAGAGGTCCGAAAAGATTATAAACTTGAAAAATGCTATTTTTTTTATTTTTGGTAACAGCAATTCTGTAATTAAAATTTAACAGTGTTGCTGTGTTTGTAAAAGGTAAAATATTAGGAATACAATCACCACAATCAGTACTTGGGCAGCACATGTTATGGCCAACTAGAAATTACTGAAATCATTCTTGTTGGAAATGACTGAATATCTTCACATAAATTTCACAGAGCATTCAAACATGATTAAAGTTACACAATCTGAAAAAAAGTATAAAGGGGGGCTCAGCACCCCCAAATTGCCATGGAATTTTCATAAGGGGGGCTCAGCCCCCCTGAGCCCCCTCCTCTACACCCCTGATATATAGATATATATAGATACACATGCGAAAATTTTACTCCCTAGTCACCACGCATGTAAAAGTTCTTGACTAATACTGAGGAACTGACCTGACAAATATCCGAAGAGTTAATAAAAATTCCCCAAGCATTGTTGAAGGGAGTACAAGAAAACAAGAAAGAATCAGACAACAATTTGACTATTGTAGCAGTGCCACCTCATAATCCCAGTTATAGATGTAATATTAAAATCACAAATGAAAGAAAGTACATAATGAAATAAGGACCACACCAGCCAAGATTTGCTGTTTTCACTCCAAACAAGGATATTCCACCACATGGTATGCTGTCTATCCTCATCTCGAGTACAGCATTGTAAAGGATACTGCATACCATTTTGTTTGTTCATTATTTCCACCTGGCAAGGTTAAGAGCAGGTGGACAGTGCTTGGTGCAAAGGTGTTTGACAGTGGCACAAGATGACAAGTCAGGGAGGCAAAGAAAAAGGAAAACTGGTAGAACATTTTGGTTTGAAATTCCATGAGGCCATATTGGCAGATTTCTACATCTTCAATCAAGACTCTTCAAATGTAGATGTACTTCTAGACAAGGAAAATCGTCTCAAGTCTATTGAAAAGCAGAATGACCAAGTTGCAAACAAGGATGCTGCATATATTCTGTTGAAAGTTGCACAAACCCTCGCTTGTCAAGAATTAGTATGACGAAATTGATGGAAACTTTTATCACATTGTTCTTGTGGCATTGTCCATGTCTGAAAAGTTGGCTCAGCAAAGCTGATTCAAGACCATACTACATGACCTATGTAAGTCCATAGTTTCAAAATGAAATGATTGTAATTTTAGCAAATAAAGTTTGATCCAAAGTGAGCAAGAAGTATCCGATTCACAAACATTTTCTATCATGGCAAGTACGACTTCTGACACATCCAGCAAAGATCAGTTAGCTATTGCTGTCAGGTACATGAAAGAGGATGTATCAGTGTACACTGGTAAAAAGTGCTTCTGGAAATTCAAGAAGTAACTGGCGAAACAGCAATTGGGTAGGCCGACACCGATGGTAGTATAGAGATTAGGGGTACAAGCGCACTTTTAAAATGCCTTGGCTTATTTGTTAAAATCTTAAAACCATTTAATGGAAATTAGATTGTTTGAGATTATGAGCACAGTTGAGAAATGCTTTAGTTGTTTTGTTAAAATCTAAAACCATCTAATTTCCATTAAATGAGCCCTCCAATCTCTATACTGCTCTTAGATTAAAAATGTATATTTATAGACCACCTTTCAATTAATTTGTTTGTGGATTATCAGCTCCACTGTCAGCTTCTGTAGGAATCTCAGTAAGTTTAGCTTCACTTTTATTTTTGTTCTTTTTATGGTCATATATATGTTTTCCAGTAGTAATACCACCAGATAGAAATCCTAAGAATGGAATATAAGGACTTATATTTTCCACAACTTTTATAGCATCACTTTTTAAGAAGTCATCTTTTTGTAATTCATCTGATAATACTTCTGGTTTTTCTGTTGCATCCAAACCACCTAATGCATCAGCAAACTGGCTTATTAGTTGGTAAGTTAGAAATTTATTCGCTTTTAGCATTTTTTTTCATTTTTTTCCTTTCATATTCTTTATAATATTTTTCTATGACAGCATTACTTGCTTTTTTAATTATATTAACTTTTTTTCTCAAACTGTCCATCTTCTGCTAATTTAATTAATTCTTCCCTTTTCCTTTCAATTTCTTTTTGTGGATCAGCTATGCTGTCAACATCTATTTCTGCAGTTTTGATTTCATCTTCCAGTTCTTTAATGTTTTACCATGGAATTATACAATACTGCATATTCTATATTCATATGGATAATTTAAATTGATCTCTAATACAGAATACTCATTATTTTATTTATCTCTTCTTTACTAACACCATTTATATAATCATTTATTATGATTTTCATATCATTTCTATTGGGATTATAAAAAGTACTCGATTTTAATACATATTTATCTCTATGATTTACTTATACTTGTCAATTGTTGGGTTATTACTATTGTTGAAAGACTATAATGTCTTGCTCCAAATCCTAATTTTACCAATTTGCTGACTCTTTTCTTAACATCTAAACTACATGCACAATCATCTAAAATTATTAAACTGTTAGTTCCTTGGTATATTTTCAAAGTAAATCTAAGCATATTATCAATATAATCTTGCTGACATTCAATTATAATTATATCTGGGTCATTTATGTATTTCCAATTCTCATAAATTTTATTCAGAGAGAAAGTTGGACATATTATAATGTAATCAAAGTAGTTCATATAATTCTTTTCTATAAAATTAAGATAAAATGTCTTTCCGCACCCTGTCATTTCTGTAATAATCATATTAGAAGGTGTATCGTTTACAGACATTTATATAATAACTAATATTGGATACTTTGGAGATCTTTATTAATTAAATTAACTAGTCCATCAGAGACAACAAATATATTACAATTTATATTTCCAGTGTGTGGTTTCTTTTTAATTTCCAATAAAACACCATTTTGTGTATTTACAATTTTCTTTCACTTCTTCATGACTTCTAAGGTCAATAACCAGAGCAGATTTATCCTTATAGGATTTTCCAACTGTTATAAATTGGTCCTTTCCTACCTTTTCTCCAAATAATCTTGCTTCTTCATAAAATCTATTACTGGGTATTCCTTGGGAATACACACTATTTGGAACTCCTTCAATGGTTAATTTCACTTCGGTTATATTTGTATATATATATATACTCCTCACTGTCCCCTCTACCAGCTGAGCTGCTCTGTTTAGTGAACAAAACAATTGCTTTCATAGATTTTCTTGGTATATTTATATTTTCATTCATTAATGTACTAGCAGCTGCCCAAACAACGGTCTTCATAAGTGTTATATGTTCATAAGAAAGTGATCTACCAATGGAGTATTTTTCTGCTATTTCATTAGCAATATCCATGTTTTCTATAGTCTTGTATTCCAGTTGTAAGTCTTCTAATGTATATGTACCAAGAGTTTGACCATTTTGAACTACCATTACTTCATTTGATTTAGGTAGTGTTATAACATGACGGAAATTATTATTCATAAAAAAACAGTGCATACAGACCATGATCACGGATTATTTTATCCAAACAAATTTTATGTTTATGACCATAAATATCTAACATTAATGCATCACTTACTTTCTGTGTATTACCACTTCTTGCTCCACTGTCATCTTTTGAAATTAATTTTCTAAGATTCACACCAGCAATTCCATATTCAATCATATCCAAAGGTCTTTATACACCTCATACATATTTTCTGCATTATTATCATAAACTGCCTACCCTGCAAGTCTTATTCTAAGTCTTTTTGTAACATTTTAGATAAATTAAGAAACCATGATTTTCTATTACTGACTTTAAATGTGAACAAAAGATGGAGAGTCCCAGGAACTAAACAACTGTCTATTTTCATTTTAAGAATGTCAGTATACAGTTCTCCTGGATTTGCTTTATTTGGATTAAAAGTAACAACATGTCTTGTTCTTTCACCTTTCACAGTAGCCATTTTTCTTTTTCTAAATCTGGGAATTAATTCTGTTTCTTTTATGTTCATATAGTATAACATATATTAGTTAATTTTTCTTTATTTTCTATATTCCACCTTATCTGCTCCAACTATATACAGTGTAAATTCTACCACTAACACCCATAAATTACTTGCAAGCCATGCTAATCCTTTAGCACCTAATGAAATAGCTTGTGCTAATACATTAAGTAAAGGAACTATTAATGATCCTAGCTTTTTGCCTAAATTATACAAAGCTTTAGCAAATTTCCTAGTTGCTTGTGCACCACACAGAATGGGTTTTCTTGCACTAACAATAATAGTGGTTATAATACCTGCAATTGATACTGCTAATGCTGACAATCCAACCATGTTTTCTTTTGCCCACTTTTTAAGTCTTTGTAATCTCGTTATGTCTTCCTCCTGTTGTTGTCTTCTTTTTACAATTGTTCCTCTATCGATTCTCTTGTTTCTATTAAACCATTAAATATTTCTTCTATTTCAACTCTTTCATCAATATTTTTAGAATTATCTCTTATTTTTATTGTATCTTCTAATCTTAAAAATTCAGGTCTTGTTGTCATATCAATGCTTTCTGGTGGGTTTAATACACCTCTTAATTCTGTTTTTTCTTTTTCTGTTAGTTTTTGAACTCTATCAATTTTATCCATTTGTTCTTGTGATGGGTCTCTTTCAACCATTGGCATATTTTTAACGGTTTCATCTCTATCTTTCTGTTCCTCTTGAATGTTCTTTATCAATCTCTTATTGTCTAACAGCCTCCTTTGCTCTTTCTGCTTTATTGAATTTCAATACACCTTTTGCATCTCTTTTAAGTACTATTTGTTCCTTTCCACAGACTTTTCTACTAGTTAATGGTTTAAAAATAATGTTGTTTTTATTTGTTTTATCAATATTTTGTATTAATTCAATTGCTTTATCATTATGTAATAGATTAAGCTTAAAATTTTCATCATAACTTCTTCTTATCAAGTCTTCAATGGCAAATATTTTTTTCATTTTCAGGTTCAGCTGGCGGCTCCACAGTTAAGTGTAATTCAGGAGCTAAAATACTTATTGGTGGATCTCCCTTTCTTTCTATAGTGACAGTCTTTCCATCTTTATTATCAGTGAAGGTTGTTTCCCTTATCTTATTTTCTGGAAGTCTTTCAATGTAATTAATCCTTTCAACAACACCAACAAATTGTTTATCTTGTGGGTCAGTGTCACCTCTTAATAAGTTTAAATGTTTATTAAAACTATCATACTCATTATTTAACTCTTGTTCATCATAATTGTCATATTCTGGATACTCTCTACCCAAGTCTTTCATATCTAAGTCATCGAATCCTCCTTCAGCCATTTATGATATATATTACTCTGTGTCTTGAATCCAACTGTTATGTTTACTATCATAACCCAGCCATTTCACTAAAACCATCTTTTTACCCTTTACCTTTTTCCCTACTCTATAAATATCATCCAGGTTGTTAAAACCTGACAACTCCTCTTTATAAAACTTCCCAATAATTTTCTCACCTTCCAAGTCCTCTATTTCATGCACATTTGGATAACCACATATAACATTAATTACTTTTAACAATTCTTCTGTGAAGTTAGCTTCATAACCTTTAGTAAAAACAGACTTATATTTTGATATTGTAACCATATGTCCTACCTTAAATTTAGGTAATGGTGAATCAGCATTAACATGACCATATAGAGTTGTCCATACTTGGTCTTCATTCTTTCTGTTAACATCCTTTGGTTTCATTAATATAGTTCTATGCTTAGTATTATAATTATACACCAATTGGTCCAATATATCAATCCATTTATAAGTTCCTTTACTGTAAAAATATTTCCACATAGCAGTTTCAAGTGTTCTGTTGAATCTTTCTACAATAGAAGCCTTTTTATCCGACTTTGTCGAAAAGTACCTGATTTCATGTTTTTCTAACAATGTTTTTACACCAACATTATAAAACTCTTCCATCATCAAACTCTGCTACTTTCAGCCATCATCAAAACGGTTCTTAAATTGTTTTAATAGCTCTGTAAATGCCTTAGGCATATTATTTGTCTTTCCTATAAACAGGTATAGCAAAGGTATATCTGTTAAGAATCTCAACAGCTGTTAATATCCAATAATATCCTTTATTTTGATTTTTATACTTGCCCATATCTACCAGGTCCATTTGAATTTGTTCACCAAGCTAATCAACATATATCTTTCTAAACTTACGTTTTCTAACAACTGGTTTATCTAGTGTGTCTTGTGATTTTAACTATTCTTTTACAAGTTTTCTATTTACATTTAATCCATCTTCTAATGCTTTTTTTATACAACCTCTATGATGATCGATAGCCAGTTTTTGGATTGTAATAAATATCTCTCAATCCTTGTTCCAGCTCCGCTGCTAGCTTTATGTCTTTATCCATATAAATTACATAATGTATAAATCCAACAAAACTTTACCAACATTCTTTGTGACTTTAAAATCAATTTTATTTACAACTCCTTTGTCTATCTGCACTCTAGATTCAATGTCGAAATAATGCTGAACACTGCCTTTTAATGTCTGTGTACTTGTTACTGGTAATGTTAATATAACATCACTTTTCTTTCCATTTGAATTGATATTTCTACATATTCCAAACCATTATTAATATTCAATTCATTCTTGCTTGTTTTCATATTAGTATTTATTACTTGATCTTTATTAAAGCCTAAAACTGGACCTAAATTCTTCAAGTTTATTGTATTATTAGAAGTTATACTACATGTTCCATTATGTTTATTTGCTTCTAATGTCACATTTCCATAACTTTCAATCTCCTTTTTTAATAGTCTTTTTAATGTTATCATATATAATTTCTAAATCACTTGTAACATTGTTATAATTCAAAAAAACAGTATCCTTCTTAACTAACAGATATGGATTTTCCTGTGTTATTAAAAAGGACTCATCCAATTAAATTTCCTTAGATTGAACAGCTGTGTTGCCATCTACAAGTACAATTAATCTCTTTATATATGGTTAGTGAGAAGATAAAAAATTATGCAATTAAAATATTCAAAAATGAGTATCCATATGGTAATCCAGATAGTTTTACTTTTGGATATAATTTATAAAATGATGAAAAAACTTAAATCTATAGATATTTATTATAAAGTAACACCAAAATACAACAAATGGATAAAAATAACAGATCCAATATTTCAGATATAAAAATGAATTATATGGAACAACAACTACTGTCATACCATTGGAAAATCTACCTGTAAATAAATATCCCAAAATATGGTTATCAAATGGAACAATACAAAAGTTACCAGATTCCAAACCAATTGATGACACAGATGGTAATCACATTCCTCAGAAATATCCTAGTTATTATATTCTTAATTACCCAATAAATAACTGTATAATATATGTCAATAATAAGGATTTCTTTATGTCTAAATTACCATTATTACCAGATATAACAACTTCTTATAGAAAAGGATTGTGGGATGATGATGAGATTTATTATAAAATTATATTCTCCATTTGTGGCACTTATAAGGAAGGTACAGCTAAGCTGCCCACTATACAGAGTAAGATGCTAAAAGATGATCACAACTCCACTTTAACTATTATATTTGGAGGAACTGTAATTACTACATATATTATCAGCAGCTCACCTGGTAAATACATTGTATCTACAGTATAATATATAGAGATGAGTTTATACTTTGGATACAACTCTGAAGATTATGATAACTAATTGAGTGGATTAAGTGGCACAGCTACTGGTAATATTGATATGTCCACATATAAAATATCACAATCTAAAGCTCATACAGATAACAATCATTTAAGAAATAAAAAGTATGTTGATGATAACAGCTAATTAAAAGGTATTGCAGATGGAAATATAAATATAGGTTATTATAAAATAAAACAAACTTTGGCTCCTACTAATAATATTGATGTTACTAATAAGAGTTAATATAAGAGAAAGCAAATTCCGAAAATGAAGGCCGTCTTTCAACTTAAGATTTAAGTTAACAAAAGATGAAAACTGTGAAATGGTGACTACATCTTCAGACCAAGTGAACTAACATGGGAAAAGTGATTACATCGTTGATGAAGAATTGAGGGAATGATCGATTGTGTCAGTAAGTGACAAGTGTTGATGTCTCAGGATGAAATGACAAGATGTCGATATATAAATTATGGATAAACTAAAAGGAACTAATTAAAGAGTAAGAGTTCTTTGCTGGCTTTAAGACCAGAGTTTGATTGCACTTTAAGATACTTAATATGTAGAGCTTCCATGAATAAAAGTTGATTAGGATTAATAGAATAATTAGAGTAAAGGATCTTATAGTTGTTAAAAATGAGATTGTGCATGGATGAAGTATCGTCAAAAGAAAAAGGAATATCGTTTAGTCTGTCATATTGTTTGCATAGGTCAACAACAAAGTGTGCGTCTTCACATTGAAGAAAGTGTTGTGCAACTGCACTTGTGTTGTGTTGAGTGCCATGTTCAGATAGACGTTTTTTGTAAACAGTGGTTGGTCTTTCCAGTGTAAGATTTGGTGCAACCAGGGCATGTAATCTGGAATTTTAAGACAAATCTGGAATTTTGCCTTTGTTAGAAATAAAATATGAGACCTTTTTAGTGTTGTATATGACAATAAACTTGACAGGTTGTTTCAAACAACGACGAATTTTCTTTAAACAGAAATTTAAAAGATTTTCTCCATGACTTCTTAAATATGGGATTCGGATCCAAACTTTAGGGATGTTATCATCATCAGTCATGCTTTGAGTGCCAGGACCATCAGCTTTATATTTCCGTCGAAGCATTTTAATAAGGAATTTACAAACATTATTAGGATATCTGTTCCAGGACATGAAAGTTATGATTTCAGTAATTTTGTCATTAAAGAGTTTCTTCTTGCTACATATTTTAAAAGCACAATGAAACAGAGATTTAATCCATGCGATTTTACACAGAAATAGTTCAAAACTGGAATAATATGTGTATTGGCCGGTGTGTGTTTCTTTGCGATAAACATCAGTACAATCGGCCGAAATTTTGATGTCAAGAAAATGGATGATGCCGTCTGGAAATGTGTCAACTGTAAATTTTAAGTTAGGATCAAAATTCATTGAACTTCAATAAAACTTTTGGAATATTGGAAGGTTTTAACAGAACAACTGTATCATCAACATATCATTTATAAAATTTTATGGTTCCACAATGAATAAGGTCCGTGATAACAATGCATTCAAACTCTGTTAGTATGATGTTAGCTAACACGGGACTGAGTGAAAATCCCATTGAAACACCATCAGTCTGCTCATATAATTCATTATCGAAAGAAAGAACGGTTTTATTGCAACAATCATTTCATCCTGAGGTGTGAACACTTGTCACTTACTGATACATCAATCATTTGTAAATAAAGTAGGCATTCCCTCGATTCTTCATCAATGATGTAATCACTTTTCCAATGTATATAAACCTTAGGTTCTCTTATTTTAGTTCACTTGGTCTGAAGATGATTTTGCAGTAAAATCGAAATATCACCATTTCACAGTTTTCATCTTTTGTTAACTTAAATCTTAAGTTGAAAGATGGCCGTCGTTATCGGAATCTGCTTTCTCTTATAGTTTTTGAAGTTGTCGGCTGGTCAAGGTTTTAATAAGAGTTATGTAGACACAAAGGTTTTTGATTTTTCAATTGGTGCTGATGGTTATTATTATCCATTAAACAATCCATTCACACCATTATATTATGATAATCCTATTAATACAACAATAATATATGTTGAAAGAATGTTTCCTGGCTCTTCGATGTCTGATGCTAATCTTAACAACCGTAGTTTTAAGATTTATGTAAGAGCTTATTAACAAGATGGAACACTTAAATGTTTCTTTGAATAGTTCAAACATAAAATATGATTTTATTGCTCCACAAACAAGTCATAATAGATTGTATTCTATTAATTATTCAAATACATTAGAGACATTACTTGGGAAAGATTTTTCTCAATATAAATTATTTGTAATATCAGTTCAAACTTTAGGTATCACACCACAGATTAATTACGAATTAAAGCTTGAAGTTTCTTTAGTAAACTATTAAAGTGTAGATTATACTGGAATAACAAGTTAATTTAAACTTGCATTAATTGTGAAATCATACTCTCAGATAGAAAAATAGTAAAAAAAGTTGGAGTCAAATAATTAGTCTAAGGTTTATACAATAAATATTCTTTTAGTTCTTTAATATCATCAACATTTTCATAACAAGTGTCATCATAATATTTTTTAAATACCTGATTATATTTTTTATCTTTTGTTAAATAGTCATCTAATCCAGAATAATTAAATTCAGCATCTTCAATTGCTTCATATTTCTCAGCTCCAGTTTCTGGCTTCTTTGAATACTTTTTATATGAATTAGATTTGAATTTCATTGGTGTATTATGATCTGTTTTATACACTCTAATTATTGAATGCAGTTTGTTTGAATAAACCACATTTTCTATCCATTCTAGCAGCCACTTTTTAACTGTTTTTCTACATTTATTCATCAGTTCATTCATACCATCTTTATTTAAAAGTAACAAAGATACCTTATGTCCTGACATAATGGTTTCTTTTGGATAGCTCTTTTATAATCTTTATATCCAAGTGATAAATATCTTTCCCTTGGATCCATATTTCAGAACTTTTAGATTTGTATACCAAAGCATGAAAACCCAACTTATCATCTCTGAAAGATTCCATTGTAATAGTATATATCAACATTCCTTTAAACCTTTTTCTGAAATCATACTCTAATGGTATATTTATTGTATAAACCTTTTATAGTATTTTGTTAACTCAAACTTTTTTTTATATAAATATACAGTTAGAGGGTGGTTTTATATATGAGAAAATCCATAAAATCAAAGCTGTCAGCTCAGATTTAAGTCTCACAGAAGAAGAAATAAATAAGTTAAAAAACTGGTATTCATATTACCATAAATTACCAACTTGTTACAAATGGAAATATAGGAAGTTAAAGACAATAAAATTAGCAATAAATATGTCATCAACATCTCTAACAGTTGCAGGAAGTGCTCTTGTTCCATTCACACATTTTGCAAGTTTGTGTAATTACCCAAGGTTATGTTACTAAGTCTGATATAGCTAAAAAGATTGAGAGTTGTAGATTTGCTTATACAAGTTATAATAAAATCCTCATACAATTGATAACATACTTTAGAGGTATTCCATATGGTGAGAAAGTTCTCTTAACACATAATTGATAGACTGTTGATAGATAACTGTAAGATTACTGCTATATAATTTACAGATATCAGGCAGTAAACTGTTAGATAAAATATAACATATATTATAGTAATGTCTGAAGAAACACCTAAAATAACCACTATTTTAAAAGAGAAAGATCCAAATAGAGTTGAAGCAGGCAAACGTCTAGCACAACTCAATAAAGAAAGAAAACTTCATAAAGAACAAGAAGAACATATAAAAAAAAGATACAATTAACATTAATTATGGTCTAATGTTAAATGTTATAGGAGTTGCAGCAGCAGTTGTAAGTCTATATTATGCTAGGAAAGAATTTAACAGCTCAGCTGGCAGCAAAGCTGTTAAGAAGATTAAGACACTACAAGTGGAACCATTAATTATTCCTACCATCATAAAACACAAAGTTAGGTCTATTGGTGTACTTTTTTATAATTATAAATAGGCTTAAAGAAATGTTACATATATAGATTATAGATGGAATTAAAAGAATATAATAATATAGAATTGAATTTCAGTGTAAATGTCAGTATTGATAACTCTGGAAGTCCTTGGTTTAAAAGTAAATAATTAGCCACTTTATTAGGTTATAAGAAACCAAATAATGCTATAAAAAGACACGTTGACCCTGAAGATAAGAAGACTTTACCTATTAAGAGCAGACAACCCATTTTGGGGCAACAGGTCTATTGGTGTACTTTTTTAAATGAAAGTGGTCTTTATTCTTTGATATTAAGGGTTACTAATGAAGTATTACCTTCCATTAGAAAAACTGGTTTTTACAATCCAAAAACTAGCACCTTTAAAATACAAAATGAATACAATCTGCATACAAAAGTTGTTCATTTTATTAAAAAACATTATCCTGATTCACTTCTTACCGCAGGTTTAGGAGAATTGCAAGACACTGCTAGTAAGACAATTAGTTCATATAAAAAAAGCTACTAAAAAGGTCAACCAGATCTTTTTATAAATAATTTACATAAACATTATAATGGCTTTTGTATTTAATTTAAAACACCAAAAAATAATGGAACATTAACAGAACCACAGAAGAAAAATTTGAATAAATATAAATGCTCAGTATCTAGTGATTACGAACGTACCAAAGAAATTATTTTATACATGGAAAATACTAGAATAGAATGTTCATATTGTAGAAATCGTTTTAGAAATAACACCACATTAAACTGTAATTTAATAAAATTTCATAGAATTAAAATATAAACTATTATATAACAATGAGTAAAATGCAAGAGAAAGAAATTATGAATGAAGTATATGATTCTGTATTCGTAACTACTGGTGTTGTAGGATTATCCATGGTTAGCATAAAATTATTAAAAGAAAAACTAACTGATGCAACAGATTTAAAAGACATAGCAAAACTAGCAGCTGGTGTTGCAGAAAGTACTCTATTGGTGAAATATTTGCAGAATAAGAAATGTGGTGTTATAAGTGATAATTATTTAACTAATGGTGGAGAATGGATTGAAAATATATGGATGAAATATAAGAAGTCTGTCCATAATAAAAGCAAATGGATCCATTGATAGCAGTTATATTAACATTATTATAGATGATTTTGAGAAAGTTTTACATGTTATGAGAAAGGAAAAATTAATAAGCGGAAGGAATGTATCTAGGTATAATTATTACATTATAATACTTTGTAGTAGAAGAGGAATTCCATTAAACTGCCATTTAAAAGACTTGATTGAATTCAAGACAAAGAATAAATTTGATGACTGATTATTTGGAATCGTGTATAATAAATTAGAATGGGATAAAGATTGCAATTGTTCATTTTTTTAAAGTGGTTTAAAAATGCTGATTAGCTCAGCTGTTCAGCAAAATTAACTTAAAGTGGCTTAAAGAAATAATGATATAGTATAATATAGATGGATTCATATGATACTTCAAGCTCAGCTGGCAACTTAGTTGTTATTACCAAGAAAGAAAATGCATTAAAAGGTTATGTGGAAAGTTACAATATTGCAGTATTAAATGATAAAGATCAAAGGATTTATTATTTAATAAAACGCTGCATAAATACATTCAAATGCTTGTTGTAACATTTAAGAAAGTGTGTCAACCCTCAGATGACAGCACAGCTGAAAGCACAGTTTTTATATATAAAACTGCACATTTTAACAGTAAAACAAAAACCATATTATCTGGATTTGATGGCAGCTTATCTGTTGGATTAGATGAGGCTAATTCAGATATCCTTAATTTTATTGATATTTGGATATCAGAAGGATCTGAATGGTCAGTAGAAAGGATAGAAAAAACATTTTATTAATTTTGTTAAATATCAACCATTAAGAGGCAGCAGTTATATAGAACTCTCAAAAGAATTAATAAATGTTTTAGATGGTGTCATTAGATATTTAAATCCACAGAAGAAAGATCCAAAAAGAATAAAAAGAAGTGATAAGGAATTTATCAATAAATTAGATTACACTAATGTGGAATTCCCTGTAGTGTGGAAAAACAAAATAATATAAATGTAAATGTATTTGGTTGGAAGAACAGCTCAGCTTTTACAATTTATATATCAGCTATTCAGCACAAGGAAGCCATGAATAAGAATTATTATGTTCTAATAACCAACTTTAACAGATTCATGTATAATTATACAAAACACGAAGATAAAAAACACTTTTGTATGTATTGTCTGCAATGTTTTAGCAGTGTAGGTACTCTTGAAAAAACATAAGAAGAACTGTATACCTGTAAATGGCAAGCAAGCAAGAAACATGCCAAAAGAAGGAGAAAAAGTTAAATTTAAAAACTATCATAAATAAGAAGCACCACTTGTCATTTATGCAGACTTTGAAGCTATTGTAGAGAAAATACATGGGGTTAAAAATAATTCAGATAACTCATATACTGATGCACATCAAAAACATAAGCATTGCAGTTATGCTTATAAAGTAGTATGCTGTTATGATGATAAGTATAGTAAACCATTACAATTGTATAGAGGAAAAATGCTGTTTATAAATTCATACAAAAGATGTTAGAAGAAAAATGGTGTAAAGAGACATTGAAAAAGCATTTTAACAAACAACTGGAAATCACAGCAGCTGAAGAAAAGAACTTCAAAAAATCTGATAGTTGTCATATTTACGGCATTAGATATAAATCATGCAATGTCAGAGTTAGAGACCATTGTCATATCACTGGTAAATACAGAGGTTCTGCACATCAGAAATGCAATATAAATTATAAATGAACAGAGAAAATACCAGTAATATTCCATAATTTAATTTAAGAGGTTGTTATTCTCACTTAATGCAAGAAATTGGAAAATTTGATAGGGAATTAAATGTCATTCCAAATAACATGGAAAGATACATGTCCTTCATGTTAGGTAACCATCTTGTATTTTTGTATAGTTTCCAATTTATGTCCAGAAGTTTAGATTACCTGGCAAGTTGTTTGCCAGAAGATGCATTTAAATACACCAGTAAAGAATTCCAAAATCGAAATGAATTGGAACTTCTGAAGAAAAAAGGTGTTTACCCATATGATTACATGGATAGTTTCCAAAGATTTAAGGAAACAAAATTACCATGTAAAGAACTCTACAGTATATTAAACAATGAACACGCAAGAAGTGTGGGAATTATTCCATATGAAGAACTTAGGAGAATACCATGATTTATATCTTAAGACAGATGTATTGCTACTTACAGATGTATTTGAGAACTTTAGAAAAACCTGTATGCAATTCTATACATTGGATCTACGTCATTATTTCACAAGTCCTGGATTAGCATGGGACAGTATGTTAAAAAGGACTGGCATTGAATTGGAACTAACGAGTGATGTGGATATGTTCCAATTTATAGAAAAAGGAATGTGAGTTGGTATTTGTTACGTTGCGAACAGATATGGTTCCGCAAATCATAAATATATGAAGAAATATAAAAAGAATGAAGATAGTAAATACATAATGTGCCTATATGCTAATAATTTATATGGATGGGCAATGAGTCAATCATTACCTACTGGCAGATTTCAATGGAAAGATCCAAATGAAGTGCAACTAAGCAGTTATGTAGAAGACTCAGACAAAGGACTGTTATTAGAAGTAGATTTGGAATATCGTAAGGAATTACATGACCTGCATAACGACCATCCATTAGCACCAGAAAAGAAAACTATAAAGAAGTACAAATTATCCAAATATTATAAGATGATAGAGAAGAAATACGAAATATCTGTAGGACTTGTAACTAAATTAACAACAACATCAAATAACAAAGAAAAAGTACATTATACATTACAGAAATTTGCAATTGCATTTGTCCTTAGGAATGAAATTGAAAAACATCCACAGGGTATTAGAATTTAATCAATCAAAATGGTTGAAAGAATATATTGATTTTAACACACGAAAGAGAACAAATGGTAATGCTTTTGAGAAGGACTTTTTTGAGGTGATGAATAATGGGGTTTATGCAAAACTTAAAAAAACGTGTAGATGTCAGATTAATTACAGATAAAAAGAAATTAATAAAGATAGTATAAAAACCAACATATGTAAGTAGTAAAATCTTTAACGAAAATCTTGTTGCTGTCCATAAGATAAAAGAAATATTAACATTAAATAGACCTGCTTATGTTGGAATGTGTATACTGGAACTCTCAAAGAATTTTATGTATGGACATGAAAATGCAAAATTATTATTCACAGATACAGACAGCTTAATGTATGAAATAAAAGCAGAAGATGTATATAATAATCTTTATAAGAAGAAAGACTTATTTGATAATAGTGACTACTCTATTGACTCTCCTTTTTATTTTAAAGAGAATAAAAAATAGGAAACATGAAAGATGAAGCAGTGGCTATTCCAATAGTATAATTTATAGGACTATGAAGTAAAATGTATAGTTATGTGAAAGACAATGAAAAAGGTGGTAAAACAGCCAAATGTGTTAAGAAAAATGTAACAAAAAAAGACATTACACATAAACACTATAAAGACACATTGTTTGAGAAAAAGCAAATGCATTATAAGATGAAAACGATAAGAAATAATTTACATGAGTTAAGCAGTTATGAGATCAATAAGATCTCACTGCCATGTTTTGATGATAAACATTATATTCTTGAGGATGGTGTTAATAGCTATGCATATGGTCATTACAGAATATACAAATGTTAAAAAATAACATATAATTACTATAACATAATTAAGGAAAAAAGTATACATTCTAAAAGCTAAGAGTAGTATAGAGATTGGGGGGCCCATTTAATGGAAATTACATGGTTTTAAGATTTTAACAAAATAAGCAAAGGCATTTAAAAAGTGCACTCGTACCCCCAATTTCTATACTACTACCATTATCAAGTCACTGGAGGATAACAGTGAACAGACTTCTGACCTGATATTCCAGTCCTATGACTCTGCCTTGAACATGTCTGGATAGCATCATGGAGCTTTGACTGAGGTTGAGAAAAAATTGGAAAGAAATGTTCCCGACATTCCTTGCCAAGCACATAGAACCAACAGTGTTGTTCAATACATGTGCAAAACTAGCCCTATCATTCAAGAGCTGTTCAATATCCTGCAAGACCTTTATGTTTTCTTTGCAGGAAGTATAAAGCAGCATGCTACATTGGGCAAGTGTCTAGTGTCCATTTAAAACTCTCTTCAAGAAGATGGAATGCATGTGCAGAAACAGTTAAGGGAAGTATGAACACCAATTGAAGCTATTATTGAGGTCTTAGCTAATGTTTTGGTATCTGGAGCTGAAACAAAAACTAGAGCAACGCCATTAGTGCTCCTGAAAAGAGTAAAGACCTTTGATTATATACTGTCAGCTTAAAGTTTATTAAGAATGTGATCCTCAAAACAAAACCCTTAAGCAAAGGACTTCAGATGGAACATTTGAGCATCATCAATGCTGTTGAAATGATAAAAGCCACTATAACATAACTTGAAAGAAATTATTTCCTTCATTACAGTAGTTGTGATGTTTTTGAAGAAATTTGGTATTGATACCCAGCAGGATTTTGGTGCACATCTGATCCTGTGATGTCTAGCAAAGTGTTTTGACAAAAATCCAGAAACAAGATCTGTTCATGGCCTTCATCAATACTATAGAAAGGAGTTTAAGTGCATTTTGAATGCGATAGCACCTTTAGCATGTGCATTGCAGATTCCACTACAACACTGCTACTATAATGATGCCTAAAGATGCAGATTGCAAAGTTTTTGCAGCAGAGCTCAGAGTTTTCAAAATTGTCTCACTCGATCCAGAGGTAAATCAGAACAATGCAACAGAAATCCTTAATTTTGCCAATGCATAGAGAAAAGCACTTCCTCTCTCTCATGGAAGTCATACCAATTTATGCACACACTGCTGATTTCCATGGCTAAAGATGAAAGAATTTTCAGTCACTTAAAGTATGCAAAAAAAGTATCTACCAGTCAACTATGGCAAACAATAGATTGGACTATGTGACGATTTTAAACTGAAAGAGAGTAGTACATGAGTGGGCATCAAAACCAAGATGTTAGTTATCAAGTTCTATGTCATCAGCATTACTGCCGGGACATATTTATGTGTATACTAGAAATACGTGTACACAACAAACACTTGCCCATCCTTACAATATACCTTGTGAGAATCCAAGTAAGATCGACAATTTTTCGAAATTGTCAGAGACAAATCGCTCTTACTCTATGTAATTGGAAGAGTGGATGCAGTAAAAAAAAAAACACACCCAATTTGGCCACAAATCAACAACAATCCAAACTGGAAATTATTTTACATTTAAACTGCTTATCATCATATTTATGTTTAAAATTTCAATTCTGTTTTATAAAAACAAAACGTTTGGTGAGAATAACCTTTAATGGCTAAACAAATGCTAAGAGATCCATTCCCACAATTAAATTATTAAACAATGGATGATGGTATCAAGACCCTGCGTTAGTTGTAGGCTTATGATATTTTGTGTCATTTTCCAATCAAACTTCACATTCATTTTGCCTTGAAGATTTTTTATCCAATCACTAAACTTTTCATCTCAAAAGCGGAGCATTTTCATAGATCATCAGTTGAATAACAGCATTAGGGGCAGCTCATGATTGAATGTTTTTTAATATTTTTTTTTTTTTGCTTAAATTGATCTAAGATGTGTTATAATAAAGATTTATGGTAAGAATTAATTTGGAGGTACAAGACTTTGATGACAAAGATAAAGAGATCTGCAAAACCAATGAAATAAAGGAGTTCTGCATTTTTATTGGGTTGAAAAATTGAACAATACAGAACATACAACAAAGTACAACACCCAAACTGTGTGCAAGTTTTGTTGATAGAAGAACAAGAAGGGGGAAGTAAAAGACGTACTTTTCCCACTGTAAAACCTCCATAAAACAGAAGAATAGCATTCAAACCTGCACGTCTTATGTATTTTTAACTAATAATTGAGTGGCACCTCAATACAAGGGGTCAAACAGTAAATTTACATAAAGAAGATGGCTTTAAACATTCTTGAGAGGTTTAAAAATCCTGATGAAAGCATTACTGGTTGAATACAGTAAAGATCATGATCCACAAGCCACTCGAAGTGAGAAAGACTGAAGTGGACAAAAGTGAATAGTTTTGCAGTGAGTTACGTGGCGTTTTCATTGCATTTTTTTGCAGCCATAAATACATCCCGACATCTTCAACGAGGGAACACGATCCTGAAAAAGGCAATGAAATCATTGTGCCAAAAGTGGAGAGAGCATCCAAAGACTTTTATGGCCTGGACAAGTTTTTTGGACGATGAGTGTTTTATCCCACGTCTCGAACAATTGACCATAAACACTGTCTGGTTAAATGCTACAAAATATTCAATAGCAATCGTCCTATGGAGATGAATGAACCACAATTTTCATTCTACTTTACCATTAAACACCAGCAAAATCCAAGCGATAATATTTTGTACAAGAAGTCTCCCTTCTGGAAGAATGAAGTCAGGAAAAGAGTTTTGAAAGCTGTTCAAAACAATTCCATGTGCACAACTTCTATTTCAAAGCTACTTGATTCAGAGGTAGCTGTGATTGGGTAGCCCAGCTAACCAGAACATGAAAAGTCTCAAGATTTATACAAATCAACATTTATTCAACTTCAGTGAAGAATGTTGTGTACACTTAGTCACTTGCCAAATGTCCTGACAGCAAGCGAGTTCCCTTACATCTTTTGTTCATATTAACCAAAAAAGAACCAGGACAAAGCATTGCTGCAAAAAGTGAACAGTTGGTCAATACGTATTCCAAGGAGCTAACTTTGAGAATTGCTTATCCAAGTCATAAATTGTCCAGTTACCAAGATGGCCCCCAATAGTGAAACCAGTCACAAGCACCAAGATAGCCATTTCCTTTGGCGGTCAAATCTTTTGCTGGATTCAGTGATCAAATGACATAAACAATGTCTGAGAGATGCATACAAGGGAAAAAAGGAACAAGACCAAATTGATTTGCTTTAATATGGACCTAAGTAACTTAAGGTTTGGTCAACAAGATACCACTTCCAGAGCTTGTAAATGACATTCTTGAGTGAGCAGAATCCATGGGTATATACCTGTCTATATATATATATATATATATATATATATATATATATATATATATATAGACAGAGAAACAGAGATACACAAGGCAAATATTTTTCTCCCTAGTCACCATGTGTGTAAATGGACTCCATGCACATTGAGATTAGAACCTATACATTGCACTTTGTGTGGCGGGCAAGGGAATAAATATATCAGTATATATATTATTTCTGTTTATGTTCTCATTGCCGTTAGTTTGGTTGGGAAAGAAATTATAAAGACAAGCCTGTAGACCACTTGCACACAACATCAGAAATCACGTGCTATTTGTATCCACAAAGAAGAAAGACATGTGGTTGCAATATGTATATTGAGGCAATTGAGTTGCAATTTGCACTACAAAATATGAAAATATGAAATAAAGTCAAGTTTTGTGTGTTGTACATTGTTTTTCCAACAATCTGTTTATATCAGAATGGTAAACAAGGGCTTATACAGTGATACATGTTTATGTGGATATTGTGCAATTTTTGTAACCATTAAAAATCACTCGGCAAAATCACAACTTGCACTCTTCCCATCCTCGGAGATCTGGAGAAGAACCAGGAATAATTTTTGAACAAAGCAGCGTCATCATCCTGAATCCATACTGTTTGACCAACCTCAAATTTGAATATTGCACACTTCATTTTGCTTGTGTGCTTACAATATAAGTTTGGAATACAAAAATATATTACAAGTAAAAGCTTGAACAACCAGTTAATCACAGATGTCAGTGTAAAAGTAAAAACACACATGCAAATGCAAGGAAGCCCTTGCCCCAAACTTGCCCCCAAGCATGAAATGGATCTTGGATATGCATTGTATACCATGGCACAGTGCCGCCACACTATACTTTCCAAAGATTTACCTGGTTATTTTCCTTAAGATCCCTTATCCTTTAGTTATAATTCATGAATTCAAGAGGACAATACAAAGAATATACAGTTGGTTCAACTAGTGATCTTCCAAGACAGACTAACTACCAATGGTGAAAACAGTTGTGTGTGGGGATTGATCATATCCTTGGCTCATCGACTGACAATGGTGTTACCTCAGCAAGCATGAGGTCAGATGTAATGAATCTGTTGTTTATATTCTCTTTAATACTAGGCGTGTAAAGATATATCTTGTTTTCAGTGATCATACTGGAAATTAAGTTCTTCATTATTCATCTCCCTGTCTAGATACGAAATGAAGACTGTGCATAAAGTAAAGATTGTGACTGGTGAATGTTTGATGTTAATAGAGATGAAGAAATAAAGGTTTATTTAGTATACTGTATGTCTGCCACCTGCAATTAAACATGAGCAAGTTTGAATGCTGTCTTCATAGCCTAAACCTTATTTTATTTGCTCTGTGCTCCTGTAGAATGAGTCCAGTGATGTTGTTATGGAAGAACTGGAAGATGAACCTTTTGAGAATGATGAAGACCACAGAGATCAGGTAAGTTAAGTAGATTTAAAATTTAAATTTTTTAAGGTTCTGTTAAATTAACTATTACTATTGTAATTGTTATTTCCACTATTAATTTTTTATTGTGTAGATAAGGCCTATTCAATCACAAATTGCTTTAGTGAAGACCAAAAGTCTGGTGGTTGTCCTGTGTGGGTATTGGAGTGAGACTAGGCTTTTATTGAGTGTGCTAGCACATTTTTGCCATTTTTCATGGAAGTAGCACAGCTAGCATAACCGGAATATTTTTATCAGTTACAGACAGTGGCAAAGCTAGTGGTCATGCCAGTCATCCTGAGCATGACCAAAAATTTTTTTACATGTTTGAAATTTTTTTAAAAAAATCAAATGTGGCATTATTGAATTATGCTGTGAGTCACATGCATTGGTGACCTGTGGCAAGTGATGCTCATCTCAGATAGCAGGACCTGGCCGAAATTTGCACTTTTTTTTGGATTGGCTAAATTATTCCTTGTGCATGTGTACCTTGCCAGTTTTGGGCTTCAGGTCATGCTGATTTCCAACAACACGATTCTTGTTATTTAAAATTCAGTAGCAATACAAGTAGTGAACAACTAGTGAAAAGGCAAATATGGATCAAAGTCAATCATGTGGATCTTTGGAAGTTCATACCGACCTGGACGTCATATCTCAGCTTCTGAGGAGGCCTTTTGCTGCAAGAAATGTGAGCAAGCAGAAAGTTATTGTTGGTCGAAGACCTATGCCAAAGTTCATAATCGAGACAATGGACATAATGTTCCAAGAGGTTTGGTATACAAAGAAGGATTGGCTATGTGCTAGTGAAGACGAGAAGTGTCTCTTGCTGGCCTTGCTCTTTCGACCTGGAATTTCACAACAACTTGCTGATGAAGTGTCAGTTTCCCCATGGCATTTCAAGTTTGTGAAGGACTTTCTGTATCATCTCGAATATTATGACATTTATGCATTCAGGCAGATAATTTTTGATATGGTTGATTATTGTATGATGATATTTCCTTAATAAATGGCCAAGTTGCCATATGAAATGTCAGTTTCACCATGAGTAGTAAGGGTAAGTTGGCCTCTATGCAAAAAACTTACCAACCAGAAGGCCATATTTTTTAAATGGGCCAATGGGAAGGGTGGATCGGGGATTAACATTGGGGGGAGTGACCTCTAATTTTTCTATTAACATATTTAAATGAAGTTTTAACAGGGAGCCTGAGGAGTGGGTGACCACTCCATGTGATAGCAGGCTCACTCAGAAAGGGAAGAAATGGCAAGGTCTGAGAGTAATGGCGAAGTGAACCCAAAGCCAAATAGTGACCATTGGTGAATTTCTTGAAGCTTCCCAACTGTTTTTTTGGATCTTGTGGTCGATTGCGAAGTCTGTTTGGGTTGATTTTTCTCACACTTGTTTGTTTCATTGCCAGGAACACTTCTGTGGCATTAGTTTTGCAGTTTGAAGGTTTTTAAGATGAAGCAATACAATTTCTTGTGGTCGGAGTTCGAAGAAACGGTTTTTCGGATCTTGTGTTCGATTGTGAAGTCTATTTCGGTTGACTTTTCATACACTTGTTCTTTTCGTCGTTAGGAAGACTTCTGTGGAGTTGATTTTGGTGTTTGAAGCTTTTTGAGACCAAGCGATGCGAGATTTTGCAGTGGCGGTTTGAGAAAACTGTGTGTTTGAATGAGAAACAGTAAAAAATTTGAATAATCTGGAACATGTCAACCGAATTTTGACAGGTACTTGATATGATTTGCATATCGCCTAATTGTTTTTTCGTATTTTATGAGGGATAGTAAAGTCGAATTGAGATGATTTTTCCTACAGTTGTTTATTCCAGCATTAGAAAGATTTTTGCGGAGTTGGTTTTGCAGTTTGAAGCTTTTTGAGAAGAGTGAAGCGAGTTCTGATATGGGACATTTGCTGTTGTATGCAAATTGGGTGTTAAGCAAGTGTAGGTGGATATGTCGTATTGACAGCTTGTCAAGTTGTGTTTGCTTTGATTTGCATAAGCCAAAATTGTTTTTTCGAAAATTGGATGGTATGGTGAAGCTGGGTTGAGATGATTTTTGGTAAACTTGTTGATTTCAGTGTTGGAAAGATTGTTGTGGAGTTGGTTTTGGGTTTTGAGAGATTTCAATGGTGAGGGAGACTGTTTTCGATAAGGGAAGTTTGCCAATGTATGCATAAGCGAACACATGTAAGCAATCATGTGTTTGTTGGCGATTTGAAGTGAAAACACTTAGAAACCTCAGATTTTGAGTGGAATACTTTGAAAGTAAATGGTTTGAACCTGGGAGAATTGTAACATGTTTGAGGAAGTTGATCATCCAGGTTAGTGTAGTCTTGAGAAAGACTGTTGGTTGAAGTGACTCATGTTTCGACAGCCTTAGCAGCGGTCGAAAGAAGACGCTGAAGATGACCGCTGCTAAGGCTGTCGAAACGTCAGTCACTTCAACCAACAGTCTTTCTCAAGACTACACTAACCTGGACGATCAACTTCCTCAATACTTTGAAAGCTATGATTTTAAGAGGATATCTTCATACGCACATGTGTTGTTGAAGTTTGTGAGAAGTGTTTTGAACTCGAATTCCAAGTAAGAATGAATATTAAATGATTAAACCAAGGTGAGTTGTTATAAATAATTTAATATTCAGAAAAGTATATAAGTAATACAAACATGATAAATTAGTCAGAACGAGAATGATGAATATTGATGGGATCAATATGGAGATTGTAGAGTTCAAGAAGAAGAGACTGGATCATCACAGATTTGGCAGTTTAAATTATGTTTTGAAATGAAGCTCTTTTGCAATGACTTTTTGAGTGTTCAATTTCACTGCTGTACTAACAACTTCACTGGCTAATTTTGTGGCTTGGGAAATTTGCTATTGATGCCAGTGACTTTCTTTTTCCAATGTTTTCTATTGATGAGGTATGTTTTTGTTTGCTGTACTCGTCACTTGACTGGCTGGAGTTTGTTTGGAAAAGAAGCTACACCATTGAAGAAGCTTAACTTATGTTGTGGTTTCTCAGCTCGACAATGGAAAATGTGCCAGTTTTGTCCCTGAATTCAGGTGGTGGAATATCGTCCACCTGATTTTATAACTCGATTGATTTGGATAAAAGAAAAATTCGTCACTGGTAAGACAATTCCCGACATGTACAAGTTCAGGACTTCTTACAAACTTTGACCTATATATAATTAAACTACTGACAGACTGATAAAGATTGCAAAACGATCTGGAAAACCTCCCGATTGCTGACAAAAGGTTTCTGTTTTCCTGGATGGAATTATTTTGAGTTTGATTGGGGAAAAAAGGGGACAAGGAAATCTTCCTTAGCACTGATTATTTGAAGTTTTAGGTGAAGCAAAGTCCAATGTTGATCTTCTTTTGAACCGTGAGGAGGAAGAAAACGGAAATCATTCTGCAACTTCTGAGCAAAACATTTCAGACTCTCTTTAGTTTGATTATTCCAGCTTCTCTTGAACTGGTCATGGTTTCTGTATTCTGACATTTCAAATAAGCGACAAATTTTTTAATTGTAAACATGTTTCGGCATACTTATGCCATCCTCAGTACAGTGGAAGAGATCTAGTTCTAATTTACATAAGGTTATATATTCATGTCATGTCAAGTGATGTGGATATTGAATTACAATGTTAAGAAGGCGGAAAATATTTACAAGTTAAAAACGGTGTTAAGATGGTGTATCTGTTTATTAAGATTCGGTTTAAGTTTCTTAATGTAAAGGGCTTCTTTGAGTTTTAATGAAAAAGGAGAGTCAGCAGTGTCTAGGATACGAAAGCATGATGGTGTGAAGTTAGATTTGCATTGAGGTGAAGCGAGGAAGTGTTTAAAGATGTATGAGTTTTTGTCGGAAGTAGTGTGCTCCTTAATTCGTGTGGATAGATGGTGAGTGGTTTCGCCAATATAACGAGAATTACATCCTGCACAAGAGAATTCATAAACCACACATGATTTAAGGAGAGATGGAATGGGATCTTTAAAGCTAAAGGATTTTTTTTTTTTTTTTTTATTTTGAAGGAAGAGTAAACTATTTTGAGATCTAAGTCAATGCAAAAGCGTTTGACAAGGTTCCGTAGTTTCCGTTCAGTAATTTGTGAGTAAAAGCCGATGTAAGGTAGTTTAAAATAGTAGGTGTTGGGTTTGGTCGTAGTAGGTTGACAAGTATAGTTTGATGGGTCCGAGTTGTTGGTGTCGTTGTGTGATTTGATGACTTTGTCAATGAAGTGAAGAGGAAATGAATTGCGTTTTAATGTGTTAATTAATGCGTTCACGTCGCGTTGGTAGCCAGTGGATGTGTTGTTAATTTTGCGGGTGTGGTCGAGAAGAGTTTTTATTAGTCCTGTTTTGTAATTGTGTGATGTGAAACTGAGAAAATTCATTAAGAGTCTGGTGTAAGTTTTCTTGTTAAAGATGGAAGTCGTGCATGTTTCTGAATTAGCATCTTTGGTGATGAGTATGTCTAAGAATGGCAGTTTGTTGTCTTGTTCTTTTTCAAGAGTAAATCTGATGTTCTTGTGTTGTAAGTTTAAATAATTAAAAAACAATAAGGCGTCGGTATCGTTATTGAAAACACAAAATATATTGTCTACATAGCGTCTGTAAAATAAAGCGTTAGGTCCGTCGTAATTGGTAATCCAATTCCCTTCATGATAGCCCATGAAGAGATTGGCGAGTACTGGTGCTAATGGGGAACCCATTGCAACCCCGTCAATTTGGTCATAAAACAGTCCGTTGAATAAAAAATGCGTTTGTGATGTAGCGATAGTGAATAGTTGTTTGAGGTCGTTTCTGTTGATGTTGAAGTTAGGATGGTGAGAAAAGATAAGATGTATTGCGATGTCTATGGTTTCAGATAAAGGTATGTTAGTGAAGAGACTTTGAGCATCAAATGATACAATGTATTTGTTGTTTATGTCTTGGTTGTGGATTTCATTGACAAAAGAAAAAGAGTCTTTAGTAGTGTGGTCATTAGGAATAATAGGATTGAGTAACGTGCATAGGTATTTGGATAGGCTGTAGTTATAGGAGCCGATGGAAGAGACTATAGGTCTGAGAGGAGGTGGTGTGTTGGGTTCTCTATGTTTGTGAAGTTTGGGTAGACCATAGAACCGAGCTGGTTGTGAACCTTTTGGATAAATGTTAGAATAGACGTTGTTGTCTATGGAACCCTGATTTTTAAGTTTTCTAAGCAAGCGCTGCAACTTAGTTTCTCTGAGTATTGTGGGGTCCTTATCTAACAGTTTAAATTTAGATTTATCGTTAATTATTTCCAAACAAGAAGTTTTGTATACCTTTCGGTCCATTATTACTACACCATTACCCTTGTCTGGTTTGAGCAATATTATGTCCTTATTGTTGCAGATATTTTTCAAGATGCAGTATTTCTTTAAATCGGATGGTGAAGGACCATAGGAGGAGACGTAGCTTTGTGCGGTATGAATTAGTTCATACTTTACAGGGATGTAGTCTTCTTCATGTTTGAGTTTATTCTTGATAGTGTAATGAATGCATTCGAATGTTGATAGGATATCTGCGTGGTTGAGTCTTGGAGGTTTGATGGAGAAGTAAAGGCCATTCTTTAGTAAATCGAGCTCTTCTGGTTTAAGTTCTTGTGAGGATAAATTGGTGATGGTTTCTTTGTGAGTGAAAGGTAGCGTTTTATTCTTAGTGAGGTTTTTAAGTTTCTTGCGGTGGTTGCATAGTAGCTTGTTTATCTTCTCATTGACATTCTTTGTCAAGGCCTTCTTTAGGATATACCAGTCAACGAAGTTCAGGATGTTTTTTAGTTCCGATGTTTTCTTTGTTAGGTCGTTCTCCAGCTTTCGTTTTTCTTTCAACCGTTTGATGATAGCAGAGCAAAGCAGTCGTTTGTGGATAGCATGGACATCTTGATTATTAACATTTGGTAGTGGAAAGCAAACAAATTTTGGGAAAACATCAAAGGACTGACAATCTCTTAAGAAGTTCACATCCAGATCAGCTTTGCGTTTCTTGGTTGATAACTTCTCTAGTGTTCGGATGTCGGATAAGGAAACCTTTCCTTCATATTTTTGTGCAAAGTCGTAGATGATATTTCCGTAGTTTCGTAACAGCACGATAGTAGTCAGACATTTCAAATAAGCGACAAATTTTTTAATTGTAAACATGTTTCGGCATACTTATGCCATCCTCAGTACAGTGGAAGAGATCTAGTTCTAATTTACATAAGGTTATATATTCATGTCATGTCAAGTGATGTGGATATTGAATTACAATGTTAAGATGCCTTCTTAACATTGTAATTCAATATCCACATCACTTGACATGATATGAATATATAACCTTATGTAAATTAGAACTAGATCTCTTCCACTGTACTGAGGATGGCACAAGTATGCCGAAACATGTTTACAATTAAAAAATTTGTCGCTTATTTGAAATGTCTGACTACTATCGTGCTGTTACGAAACTACGGAAATATCATCTACGACTTTGCACAAAAATATGAAGGAAAGGTTTCCTTATCCGACCTCCGAACACTAGAGAAGTTATCAACCAAGAAATGCAAAGCTGATCTGGATGTGAACTTCTTAAGAGATTGTCAGTCCTTTGATGTTTTCCCAAAATTTGTTTGCTTTCCACTACCAAATGTTAATAATCAAGATGTCCATGCTATCCGCAAACGACTGCTTCGCTCTGCTATCATCAAACGGTCGAAAGAAAAACGAAAGCTGGAGAACGACCTAACAAAGAAAACATCGGAACTAAAAAACATCCTGAACCTCGTTGACTGGTATATCCTAAAGAAGGCCTTGACAAAGAACGTCAATGAGAAGACAAACAAGCTACTATGCAACCACCGCAAGAAACTTAAAAACCTCACTAAGAATAAAACGCTACCTTTCACTCACAAAGAAACCATCACCAATTTATCCTCACAAGAACTTAAACCGGAAGAGCTCGATTTACTAAAGAATGGCCTTTACTTCTCCATCAAACCTCCAAGACTCAACCACGCAGATATCCTATCAACATTCGAACGCATTCATTACACTATCAAGAATAAACTCAAACATGAAGAAGACTACATCCCTGTAAAGAATGAACTAATTCATACCGCACAAAGCTACATCTCCTCCTATCGTCCTTCACCATCCGATTTAAAGAAATACCGCATCTTGAAAAATATCCGCAACAATAAGGACATAATATTGCTCAAACCAGACAAGGGTAATGTTATAGTAATAATGGACCGAAAGGTATACAAAACTTCTTGTTTGGAAATAATTAACGATAAATCTAAATTTAAACTGTTAGATAAGGACCCCACAATACTCAGAGAAACTAAGTTGCAGCGCTTGCTTAGAAAACTTAAAAATCAGGGTTCCATAGACAACAACGTCTATTCTAACATTTATCCAAAAGGTTCACAACCAGCTCGGTTATATGGTCTACCCAAACTTCACAAACATAGAGAACCCAACACACCACCTCCTCTCAGACCTATAGTCTCTTCCATCGGCTCCTATAACTACAACCTATCCAAATACCTATGCACGTTACTCAATCCTATTATTCCTAATGACCACACTACTAAAGACTCTTTTTCTTTTGTCAATGAAATCCACAACCAAGACATAAACAACAAATACATTGTATCATTTGATGCTCAAAGTCTCTTCACTAACATACCTTTATCTGAAACCATAGACATCACAATACATCTTATCTTTTCTCACCATCCTAACTTCAACATCAACAGAAACGACCTCAAACAACTATTCACTATCGCTACATCACAAACGCATTTTTTATTCAACGGACTGTTTTATGACCAAATTGACGGGGTTGCAATGGGTTCCCCATTAGCACCAGTACTCGCCAATCTCTTCATGGGCTATCATGAAGGGAATTGGATTACCAATTACGACGGACCTAACGCTTTATTTTACAGACGCTATGTAGACAATATATTTTGTGTTTTCAATAACGATACCGACGCCTTATCGTTTTTTAATTATTTAAACTTACAACACAAGAACATCAGATTTACTCTTGAAAAAGAACAAGACAACAAACTGCCATTCTTAGACATACTCATCACCAAAGATGCTAATTCAGAAACATGCACGACTTCCATCTTTAACAAGAAAACTTACACCAGACTCTTAATGAATTTTCTCAGTTTCACATCACACAATTACAAAACAGGACTAATAAAAACTCTTCTTGACCACACCCGCAAAATTAACAACACATCCACTGGCTACCAACGCGACGTGAACGCATTAATTAACACATTAAAACGCAATTCATTTCCTCTTCACTTCATTGACAAAGTCATCAAATCACACAACGACACCAACAACTCGGACCCATCAAACTATACTTGTCAACCTACTACGACCAAACCCAACACCTACTATTTTAAACTACCTTACATCGGCTTTTACTCACAAATTACTGAACGGAAACTACGGAACCTTGTCAAACGCTTTTGCATTGACTTAGATCTCAAAATAGTTTACTCTTCCTTCAAAATAAAAAAAAAAAAAAAAATTCCTTTAGCTTTAAAGATCCCATTCCATCTCTCCTTAAATCATGTGTGGTTTATGAATTCTCTTGTGCGGGATGTAATTCTCGTTATATTGGCGAAACCACTCGCCGTCTATCCACACGAATTAAGGAGCACACTACTTCTGACAAAAACTCACACATCTTTAAACACTTCCTCGCTTCACCTCAATGCAAATCTAACTTCACACCATCATGCTTTCATATCCTAGACACTGCTGACTCTCCTTTTTCATTAAAACTCAAAGAAGCCCTTTACATTAAGAAACTTAAACCGGATCTTAATAAACAGATACACCATCTTAACACCGTTTTTAACTTGTAAATATTTTCCGCCTTCTTAACATTGTAATTCAATATCCACATCACTTGACATGACATGAATATATAACCTTATGTAAATTAGAACTAGATCTCTTCCACTGTACTGAGGATGGCATAAGTATGCCGAAACATGTTTACAATTAAAAAATTTGTCGCTTATTTGAAATGTCTGACTACTATTGTGCTGTTATGAAACTACGGAAATTTCTGTATTCTGCTAGGTTTTCTGCTTCTAGTTGTAATAAAAGGGTCAGATGTGGCAAAGATGGAGATAAACATATAGTATCAAACTTTTCTTGAGAACTGGTCATGATTTGGACAATCACTGGATATTTTCAAAAAATTTGGGTCTTTGTAATTTTAGATATTGGGAGATCTATGTGAAGTCACTGTTATCGAAAGTTCTTGTGGAGAAGACATAGATGCAGATTCATCAATTCTGTATTCTGTTATGCTTTCTTCTTCTAGTTGTAATAAAAGGGTCCAACGTGGCAAAAACTTTTCTTGGACTGATCATGATTTGGACAATCACAGGATATTTTCGAATAATTAGGGGTCTTTTGTTGATGTGAAGTCACTGTTATCAAAAGTTCTTGTGGAGACATACAAACAGACTCATCAATTCTGTATTCTGTTATGCTTTCTGCTCCTAGTTGTAGTAAAAGGATCGGAAGAGGGAGATAAACAGATAGTATCAAACTTTGTTCCAGCTTTTCTTGAATTATTTCCTTTGCCTTCGAAGTTGCAAAATGTATGTAATAATAAGGGTGTATTATGTTTGGTCTCTTTGGTCATGTAGTTCAAGTTCAAAAATGTCTGATTTTCTTTTTAACCTGGATTTTATGTATTTGTTCTGGATGCTTTAGATCACCAAGAGATTTACATTCGACATTGTTCTCATTATTCATGGTACCAAACAAGGACTCCAAATTGTCTGAGAAATTGTTTCCTGAACTCAAAGGTAGATTTGCGTGTGTGATATTTTCTTCATGTGAAGTCCATACTGAAAACATTGTCGGAAAGTGGCTCATGCATGGGGATAGTATCCTACACGCATTTCCTGTTTTGGTTCCCTTGAGAGAGAGAAAGATGTCAAATGTAAATCAATACTGGTTGTGATGGTTTTCTTGTTGCAAGTCCATGGTTGTTGTGGAGAAAAGTGAAAGTTTTTTTCCATTTGGAAACTACAACTCCTCTGTCACTGTGTTTTCTGTTGAATTTACATTTTCTGATTCGATCAAAATCCTAACCATTGGCATTCGAACTATGACGGATGCGTACAGTTTTTGTATGGAAAGTGAGCACTCAGAGGAAGTTGCAGTGGTGCATGAGAGATGAGGTGAAAAATATTATTTGAAACCAAAACAAACAAGTACCAATTTGAACTTATTTACAGAAAATTAAATTAAAGTCAAATGCAATGGGAAAAGTGAAAAAAAAAAAAACAGACTGAAGAATTTGAAGAAGTAGGACAAGGAAGATCGAAGAAGAATTAACTTCCATAGTCCTGATTTGCGTGCAAGACAAATTGGAGCACGGCAAAGTTCAAGAGAAATTATATTATCTTGACATGATTTCAAAAAAAGACTTGTCAAGATTTTAGAAAAAATAATTCAAAAAAATTAGATCTGATAGTCAACGGTTTCTGCAGAGGATGTGCAGATCTTTCTCAGAAACCGTCAAATAACTGAAGAGGAAAGAAGAGTATTTACATCTAAGGAACTAACAAGATAGAGAAAGTTTTGTCACAGTTGTGTTTGGCAGAAAAGAGGAAGAAAGAATTCAGATCCATCTCTGACCTTTTCTGATCAATGTCTCCTGATGTGAATGAGGCTGATTGCACAACTCACCAAATTTTCAAGTCAATTTGACAGTGATCCTAAAGATTCTGACTTGTTCTCAATAAGTAAAAAGCTGAAAAAAATAAAAAATTTTATTGTAGATGTTAGGTAAAGCATATATAAATATGATGAAAACCACTATACCTGATTCTCATCGCTTAAGACATTTGAGTAAAAGAAGGTGGAATTGTATGGGAAATCAACTTTATAGAAGGAAAAAGGGAATGCAAGTTGGATGAGGAATAAATTCAAAAAGGAAGATGATCAAAATGAAAATATTTTAATAAAGTTTGAATATGTAACATATAAACTTACATAATGATTAAATAAATTATTTATTTTCAAAGTTTGCATCGTAACTTCCATATCTATTTTCTTCGGGAATCCATATCATGTCCAAACTGTCACCGAGTGTCTGACCTTCAACAAATTCTGGTTCATCTTTCTTTTTATTATTATTTGCTGTTGTTTTTTCTGGAAAAAATGTATAAGAAACAACATGTTAAAATAATCGCAAAAACTGTAAAGTTTTATCATCAAGATGCTGGTTATGGATTAAAAGCAAAACCAAGAAATGCTGAAATATACTGACATAATGATAGAGTGGATAAGGATACTATAATACAAACTTCTGGCTATTCAACTGGAGTTCTAAAATTAACAACTGATAGGGTGCCACCTATTGGACGAGGTCCAATTGTGGATTATTTTCTCATACAACATATTTTGGGAGATAATAAAGATGTCTCTGTTTTGTATCCTACGATAAATGGAGTGCAACAAAAATTTACTTTGTTCGATAATGATGATGATAAAACCACTTGACAAACGGTTAAAGATTTGACTATAAGAATAAGATCTCATATTGGTGGAACGGTCAAAGAAAAGGAACCTGATAGAATTAATCCTTGTGGTTTGGTTGGAATTTGTTTAGAATTAATTAAGAGACTTATGGTAAAAATAATGGAACCAAGATGAGAGATGTTAGAATGAAACATTTAAAAATAATGGTGGAAGATTGGTTCAGCGGTGACATTTTGGAGTTAAGAAATGTTAATTATGAATTAAAATATAAGTATGACATATTAATTGTACCTAGTGTTAAATTTATAGATGCTCATTCTAGTGAAGGGTATTATCATAGGAAAATGATAGTGTTGGCAGATTGTGGATATTGTGAGTTTGAAATTCTGGCCACTTTTGTTGAGGGTTTGTAATGAGTGTGGAGAAAATAATTACAAAAACTGTGAAATTTTATCACAAGGATTCTGAAAGTGTTTATGATCCTTGTTTGAGATCAAAGTTACTTAAACGTATCAGATGGAGTAAAGATAACGATACGGTGTGGTAGGGTTCTCCTTATGAAAGTTATGTGTTAGAGGATGCGGATTTTTGCCATTCCTTATTTTATTTTATTGGCGAGAGAATTTTGGGAGATGAAGATATTTCTAATTTATATGAAAGAATAAACGGAGTTGTACAAAGATTGACTTTGTTTGATAAATGTTATGATACAAATTTACGACGTGTG
Source organism: Heliopora coerulea (assembly GCA_030142905.1). Classification (NCBI taxonomy): domain Eukaryota; kingdom Metazoa; phylum Cnidaria; class Anthozoa; order Scleralcyonacea; family Helioporidae; genus Heliopora; species Heliopora coerulea. The sequence goes on from JASJOG010000216.1 coordinate 252,832, forward strand.
GTGAAAGATTTGCAGATAATGATACGATCGAATATTGGTGGAGAAGTTGAAAAAAGGGAACCTAACAGGATGAATCCTTGTGGTTTGGTCAGAATTGAATAGTTTAAAATTAATTATTCATCTTATAAAAGAATGTTCATGAAAATAAATGATGTGAGAAGTCGATCTGAGAATATTCTTATCAGTGTGTTTGATGGCGATGTTTTACAATTGCAAGATATAAATCATGAATTAAAATTTCAGGAAGATATTTTGATTTTACCACGTGTGGTTATGAAAGATGGACATGCTGCTGAGGGGTATTAGATGGATAAAAAATTGTTTGTAATTTTAGTGTAGGTTTTGTATGATATAAATGGAATTAAAATATGAATAAATTACCTTCGGTTATAAACAGATATTCTTCTTCAGTTTGGGTCGTTTGGTGAAAATTCTCTAGTAGTTTTTTGTGTATATCTTGAATCATTTCATATGACCTCTTCTTGAGTCAGATTTGGTTTGTATTAAAATAATAATTTTGCATTATTTTGTCTTTGACTCATTTTACATTTTATTCTGAAAAAAAAAAAAATGGGAAGAAATATTGATGTTATATTTAAAGAATTATCAAAAATAACAGAAGAACAAGAAGCAGAATATGTAAAATTGAGAGAAAAGGCTGATTGCAAATTATGTCAAAACATAAATTGGATGCCGAAAAAAGTGTATTATCAAAATAATGATGGAAACAAAGAATTTATCAGTGAATTTTGCATGAGTTCTCAAGAAGATGTGAATTTTAAAATCCAATGCGAGCTTGAAGAATTTTGTTAAGTTAGTAATTAAGTGAAACCTGTGACAAATTGAAAGAATTGTGAAGAAGAGTTACGTGTTATTGTGAGACAAAAAAAAATAATTAAATATATTAAGAAGAAGAAGCTTACCATCTGAAAACAGCAAAGACGTAATAAGTTTCATATTTCATCATTTAGGAAACAATGTGCAAGTTAGTTAAAAATTCGTGAATATATAAGCATGAAGTACTCAAAACTGGTGTATTTTGAGAGATCATTAATAAATTAAGTAAGATACTTAATTGCCATGGAATTTTGAGAGATGTACTTGAGATTTGTATATTATCGTTAAATATTATGTGAAGCTTACAGAGGTGTAAGAAATTCGATAAGGAAGGTATGGACGAATTTCAAACCATATTTGCTTTTAGTATTTTGTTGGAACACCATTCTTATGATATAAATCAATGTATGTTGTATTACATTTGTTCTGCTTTATATAAATTGAAACCTAAACATTTCTTGGAAAAATATAGAAGATTGTATATAGGTGAACCCAGTAAAACTTGGATTGTCAGTAAAGGTTTTGAAGAAAGATAGGAGGGTTTAATTGTTAAAAGAAATGAATATATATATATTCCATTAAAGTTTTCAACTGTTGGTATGATATTCCTAAGATGTTGGTTCGTTATATATATTACAAAATGAACGTGGGTTTTTATTGTCATTCAAATATCATAGAATGTCCTGGAGAATACTGCACTTTCGATTATATTAAGTCTTCAATAGTTGTCAATGAAAATGAACATATTCACAAATCAACATTTCATTTGGGTTATGGTATTTTTTTTAATAATTTGGCTATGAAAAATGCAATTCCACTTGCTGATCATTCTAGCTGGATAAATATATCTTGTGTTACTCCTTATTGTATTCTGTGTTTAAGAGAGAAAGTTAAAGAATTAAATTTGGATTGGTTTGACGTTTTGAGAGCAATGAATAATAAATTTTTAAGAAGAAATATATTGGAAATATTTACATGTGATAAATGTTACCAATATTTTGATTCTTTTATGAATTATTTGTTTAATTACGATAAAGCAAAAGTTAAATTGAATTTTGATGGAGAACTTGAAAATGTTGTTGATGTTTTGGATAATAAAATTTTCGATCTTACTCATTTTGAAACAGACAGTCAGATGAGAGAAGTGGATTGTATTAAATTTGTTCAATTGAAACATGCAATGTATGAAGTATACCATAAATAGCAATCATTTTCATTCTCACATTATATCAAAAATAAAGGAATTGATAATTAAAAGTAATGTCTGCTTTAAAATAACTGCATGTGGACGTGAAGGTTATCATGATGATGATGAGGAAAATGAAACGGAGGAGGATTTGGGAATTGAGAATATAAATACTGTATCTGTTAGTTTAAACTCATGTAAAAGAAATTCAAGTTGGAAAATAAATTGGATTTAATTTTTTTTAGAATGGCAACTGTTTATCAGAAAGTCAATGCCATATGTGTTCATACGTTGTTGACTCCTCGAGTTGAACAAGAATATGATGATGATGATGAGTATGATGAAGACAAACTTGCAAAAGTTCCTTTGACAGAAAAGTATGTTAAAGAACATTTGGAATGTATTATTTATTTATCAAAATTATGTTTTACTTGTTTTGATGAATTTATACATAATGAAGATAGTTTTATTCAATGAATTGAAGATCATCGTAATATTTTAAGTTTAATTGACGAATCTATAGATATCAATATTATAACTAATAATAAGAACGAAGTTATTCAATATGTTAAAGATATTCATAAATGTTATTCAGATAATTGTAAATCATGCAAATAATATTTCTTTGTTTATTTTCAAGGTGGATTTATATTTGAAAAAATGAGTTAAGCAACAGCTATTTTATTTCTTCTTGGTACAGAAGAATTATGCATCTAACATGTATATAAACAAAAATTAAAATAATGAAAAATAGACAAGAGAAAATAAGCAGAGAAGATGTTGTGAAAAGATTCGCAATATTATTGAAAGGAGAACAAACTTTGAACGAAGAACACCAATTACATTACTGATTATTATCTCCTGCAAGACAAAGGTATAGAAGATTGCGAACAGAACTTGTAGAAACTAACTATCAATGGCAAATAGACTTGGCTGATTTAAAGAAACTGAGAGGATACAATCATATGTATAGATGTTTACAGTAGATTTGCATGGGCAAAACCCACAAAAACCAAATCTGCCAACAACACTTATCTGAAATTTGTTAGTGTTTTACAAAAAGAAAAGTACAATAAAAACAATGATGTTGTCCCAAAATTAATTCAAATGGATATGGGAACCGAATTTCAGAAAATTAGAGAATCGAACGAATTCGAAGGAAAAAAGTTATAGAACATTTTCGACTGGTAACAGAGATATGAAAGCAACGATGGTCGAAAGATTGATCAGTCAATTGAAATTAATGATTTCTAGAGTGCTTAACGTTTTGAATGATTCCGATTTGGGAACTTATGTGACGTTTTTGGATGCGATACTGGAACGATATAATGAAAGTCCTCATTTGCAATTGGGAGCCGGTAGAATGCCTTTTGACGTTTACAGGAAGGGAGTCATCGTTCCCAAAAAATTCCTGTATAAAAGATTTTTTGATGAGAAAAATTTTGCATAAAGGTCAGCAAATCAGAGTCAGTCTTATGAAAAATTTGTTTCAGAAAAGAAGCACTTGTCAATGGTCTGAAGAAGTGTTTGTGATTGCAAAAGTTTATATAACGGATCCCATCACTTACGCATTGGAAGATTTACGTGGAGAACCATTGGAAGGAACATTTTACTTGGAAGAATTAAAAACAGTATGAATTATTGATTTACTAGCAATCAGAATTTGGAGTACAGAACCAACATGACTAACGATTTTGTGGTCGAAGTCGAACCTCCTATCGATGCAAGAGATAACAATACTTATATTTCGGTGAAAGAAATATTCTATCCTACAACTTTATCCAACATGAATAAAACAAACGAAAATTATTTTTAAAAATCAGTCCAACACCTTGCTTTCATGTGTTGCCAATTTCGAATCTGACAAGGTGATGATCCATAAGGATTTTATGATGCCGAAATGATATGTCGTGCGTTAAACAAACATTTGTCTCAATTTGGTTTGAATTTTTTTGTCGAAGATTCCAAAACCACATAGGTGACTTTCAATATGTTTTTTGACTATTGGTTTTTACCAACAAAAAATCTAGCAGATGGACATGCCGTGGATCACAAACCACTCAATGAATTTAGAAAAGCCAGTCATAGCATCTATGAGGACTATCCTCTTTATGATGTCAAAGTAAAATTTACATTAGCTGAAATGTACATGTTTTGAAATTTCCACCAGCATTTTAAACACTACCTTGCAAACATTACAGCAACATGTGGAAAAAAATAAGACTCGAAGACTTCAGATCTTCTAACGTTCAAGGTTCATTCAAGTTATATTGTAGACATAAATTGGATTTTTCAAAAACTAAGATTTCATTGAATAATTTGGAAAAAAATTGAAAGTAACCACTGATGCAAATTTTGCACCAGATCCCAATTGCAAACAAGTATTTATATTTCAAAAGAACTTAATGTTGGTCATTGACCAGAAAGATGCATTAGCACATACAAACAAAGACTTCATATAAGAAGTACCGAGTTATTTACTTAATATACCATCGGAAGTTTATAAAACCGTTCATTTTGAGTTGGAGTATGTAAACGGAGGATCGTTGACTGGAAAAGAACAACTGGATCTTACATATATATTATTATAAAATGAGTGATATTTACGAAAAAACTTTGAAAGGTTATTACAAATGACAGATTGTCAAGGGAAGAAATTATCCATCAGGTCACGGTATTATATTGGAAAAATCATATATCAACCGTAGGCAAACCGGAAATACAAAGATGGTGAGATTGTGAAATACTCCTTATGAAACAATGTATAAATACGGCAGAGTTCCTGACAACAGATTGCCAGTTATGTACGATGTGGCACAAAGACGAGACAATAATTTAAAATAGCAAAAATTAAATCAACGACAAGCGGAATTGAGAGAGCAACAATGCATTTTTTTTCCACAAGATAAAAGAAAAATTTCAGAAACAGATTTTGAAACACTGGTGGAAAATCCAACAAAAAAGAAGAAACACCCTCCCGACGAAAATATTTTATCGAAATTAAAAAAACGATTCGGATAAATCACCAACATATTTACCACAGGACAAAAATTTATTGTAAACAATGTTCATTCTATGGAAATAACAAGAAAATTATATGGTAATGGAAATGAAGGTTCTACTCCACCAAAGAAAGCAAAAACTTTAAATGAAAGAAATAAATAACTGATAGCAGGACAACCCGAATTATTTCCACATCCTATGACCATGTTTGATCAACTTCCATATAACGATTCAATTGTAGAAAAAACTCTTGTTCACATAAAAGCAAGAGAAGATCCCGATTCCAACACTTTCACGTTTACCAGACTTTCTGTCGCTGGTAATTTATGGAAATTACAAGATTCTTATCTGTCTGCAAAGATTTCTCTTAGGGTTGGCAACGCGAACAACAGATTGTCTGCTGGAACCATAGTGGATTAAGTACCTTGACCACTAAATTGTTGGGCAAAATCGTTTGAATTAAGTTTAAACAGGGTTGCCATAATGGTTGCTCATTCCAACAGCATGGAAGTCACAAATGCAATCAATCTTTTGATGGAAAAAAAAAGGCTATGCATACCAACATGGCCAGAGTTACCATGGGATGGTTGGACACTCCAGGCAAAATTAGTTACTTATTGGAAGTCACTGACAACAACCACGCCGACAACACTAGAAAACCGATCACTGACAATGCGGGTGCTGCCAAGCGAGGATCAAGTGTGGTGAATGCCAACCCAAGATTTGTGGCGGATAAATTATTCTGTCCAGTTTTTTACAATGGAGATGAATACTTGACATGGAGCACAGATGTTTCTTTCAAATGGAATAAAGATAGCAATCGTAGAATACTAACAATGTCTGAACATAATTATAATGCAACGGCATCCACTTTCAGTCATGCAACTCAAAATGCATCAGGCAGCAATGAGGGTGCAGGTCAATTAGGTGCAAATTTAGAAAAATTAGATGAAGCAAAAATAAGATTTGAAGAATTTTATTTACACTTGAAATTTGTAACACCCAAAGCACAGATACAAAGCACCTTAAACAAAATGCTACAAACAGATGAAGAAGTTTTGCAAATATTTTTAAACAAAGTAAGAGTCACTACCAAACCTCACAGTAGAGGAACAAGCTTCTTAACCATTTCCGATGTTTTCAATGGTCACATACTGTATTTATATTTATATTTTGCCAATGAACAAGATTATTCCAATGGGGATGCATTTGCTCCCCCAACCCATCATAATTGGGAAGGAATCACCAATTTTCATATCACAGCAAACAGACAACAAAGAGGTCCTACAATTACAAATTCTCAAGAAGGTTACTTTCATTTGAGAAAAGCATTACAGTTAAATGACAATCAAGAATTACCATTTAATTATGACGATTATGCAAAAGAATATGCATACGTTACATACAAAATTCCTCCAACTGAAGATTGCAATTTGAAAGTTTTGCCTTTAGATAGCAAAACTCCTATGTCTGTTAACATCACTTACACCATGCTGGCAAATCGAAATATAACTCATCACATCAGCTTTTTCCATCAAGGTGCAAACTTCGGATTCATGAAAACGCCTTACAAAGAAGTAATGTATTGAAAAATATGTCAAATTCATCAAAATCTGCAAAGACATTGATGTATTTAAACAAACCGACTCTTGTAAAATATCCATTTCAATTTAAATTATGTTAACTGAGAGTGATCAAAAGATATCAACCATTTCCAAAAAAAGCTCCATTGCAAACTTGCATTATTAAGAAAGTTCGAAGATAAATTGTAAGTATTACTTAGCTTCTTTTCTTGTAAATATGGACAAAATATATATTTTTTTTTATTTTCCAATCGTTGTAGATTATATTTATTTTACCCAATAATGCAAACAAGAAGTTCTCAACATCACAGAATTTTGGAAAATAAATTCACAAGTAAAAATATTAAAAAAAAATCAATGAAATCAAAAAAAAAAAAAAAGGAAAGCATCAGTCAAATCCGAAAAGAAATAAAGAATTAGAAATTTCACATTTGGAAAATCATTCAGACCAAGAACCAGAAGAAGAAGAAGACTGCAATCAAACTTCAAAAAGATTATGACCTCACAAAAGTGAAAATTACCCATGCGATTATGTCGATTCATGTGATTCTGAAACGGACAACACTAGTAGCGATGAAAATCAAGTTGGTGAAACAGAAGCTTTGGCAAATTTATGGTTTAAAATGTTCAATTTGGCAGTGAAGTTGCCTCATATTTTGGCTTTGAATTTTCAAAAGAAAAACGAGTTTTAATGTTAACAGACTCATTCAGAAACAAATTGAGAAAATTATGCAAGTCAATTTTGAATGAAGAAATACCTTTGGATATAATTGATATACAAAGTATGCTATTGTCAAAATTATCCGAAAGAAAAATGAACAAACACAACGAGAAATTGTTACATTAAATTTTATTTTACACGATTTATTGCATAAAGGTCTTAAATTTTTAAATAGACATGTTTTTGATAATTAATTTTTTTCAGCCTGATGAAAAAATGTCAGAAAATATCAACAAATTACAACTGGTTGATCCTACAATTTCAACAAATTTATTAAAGACCCTACAAGAAAATGCAACCATACAAAGATTAAAATCAAAATTAACCGATTGAGAACTTCATCTGATCAATAAGGATATAAATAGAATGAATAAACATGGTGCAAATGACCCAATGAGAAACATATATCAACAAAAACATATTTAAACAAACACCAAAGAACTTCTGGAAATCCAGAACAAAATAGCAAAGGAGAAGAAGAACCACAACTTCAAAGCACAACACAACCAAAAAACGGGAAAGAAAGATACGTCACGAGAAAAGAACTATTATTAAAAGGAATAAAGCCAACAAAATCGGGAGGATTAAAATTTCCAAACAGGAAAAATTCAACATAAATTGCGAAGATTTTGTCCACGACTTTGGCAAAGATCAAAAGAAAAAATCTTCTTATGTTTTACCGCAACATAAAATAAGAGAGTTGCTAATTATTCTCAAAGAAAATAAATTTCCAACAAGTTATATTCAAAATAAAGAACTTAGAAAACAATTCGGATCCCTTAGATCATCTTCATCAGAAAGAGAAGACAGTGGACCACCATCCGTACTTCTCATGCATACTTCTTTTAACAAAAGAGACAAAGAATTGATACGATAACAATTACTTCCACTTTCATATTCTGAATTAAAAAGGCACAAAAAGTATTTATAAGAATGGAACAATCATTACAAGAAACATTATCTTCCCAAAGAAAATTCAAAACAACAGCATTAACCACCAAATAGTTGGAAATATTGGAAAAAAAATTGAAAATTCCTGATTTTGTGGGAGTTTATTCAGCAGATCATCATCTGTATGTTCATAATCACGCAATAAATCTTAATCACACCTGGATATCAGGGTTTGTACCCTTTTTCAGAAACAATTTTCCAGGACTTTTCCAGGCTTCAGAATGATTTTTCCAGGACTCCACAATTCAACTTAACCCTTTCACTCTTGGATGTGACAAATAATTAATTTCTACTTGCAATTTCAACACATTGCCAGACATGCAAATGAGAACAATAAAGAGAAATTTAAATTATCAAGTACTTTGATTGAACACTAAATTCTCAGAAGTAACATAAGAAATCCCTAACCAATAGTAAGTAGAATTAATATTCGCATGTTGGGATTGAAAGGGTTCATTCTTTTTCAGCTGTTTGAGCTTTGCATTCAACTGCTCTTCAATGTCTTTCAAAGCTTCCCTTTTTTCCTTGGCAGATCTTCACAAATTGTTTGATTTGACAACCCAAGTAAGATTTCTTGAATCTTCAGCCCTATCAGCAAATTCATCTGCAGTCTTTAAAAGAGCCTCTATATCAGTTTCAAACTGTTGTTTCTTCTTCTTAAGCACGTTGATCTCACCCATTGTCACCTTTCTTTTAAGCATTTTTTCCTGGGACACTTTAATTCTCTTCTCTTCAAGATAGGAAAGATACTTCTGATGTGCTCCAGCAGATGACATAAGAAGTTGCTTTGTGATTTGTAAATTGGCAAGGCCTGCAACTGATTCAATATGATCACGAATAATCCTCTGTGCAATGAACAATCTTTCTGACAGGTTCTCAACTGCGGCTTGACCATGAGACATTAGAAACAGTAATTCAACCACCCTCCACACTTTCGTCAGTTGCTTATCACCAGCCATGTGTTCATACAACAGTGTGCCAACTCTTGAAGAGGGTTCACTAGGGTCAAAATCTTCAAAGTCAGAATTACCTGCAAATTCATCCAGAAACTGTCCAAACTGATATACCACCTCATCACACTCATCAGCTTTTAATCTGTGGGCTTCCACAAGAATTTCAAGAACTCTTTTCATTTTGTTAACACATCCTTCTCTCTCTGATGCCATTAGCCTTGGATCCAGACAAGACATATTTATTATCAGTTGATAATTTTTTGTTGTTTTGTCAAGCAGTTTAGAAGCTGTTTTTGCAAGAAAATCTTTACATTCCATTCTGAATTGAAGAACTTGCCTTTCACTCAATTTAGCAGACTTTTCTTTCAACATCTGTTGTGCCACAAAGCCAACATCAACTTTCTGGTAGTCTAAATGCTGTTCTTTATCAGTAGGCTTTAACTTCACAATCTTCAAAGGAGATGTTGCCTCAGTCACAAGTTCACCCTTGATAAACCTATTAATCAATGATTTCAACATAATGTACAAACTAGTACTCATGAATGGCAGCATGGGTTTATCAGTCTGACATGAAGAAGGTGATCTTTGCAGGCATCAAGGGATCACTTCAACTACTGCTGATGGTCTCATAAGATTTAGATTTGGGATCACTAACTTTCTTTGCCTTAACAGCATTAACATATTTGACAATATGACGCCACACTTCAAGTGCTTGCTCGGCAACTGACACATTCTCCAGCCACCGGTGCTGGCAGAATTTAAGGGGGAATACAATGTTACTAGTTACTTTAATGTAGTCTTCTCTTCGAGCTGGACTGTCTTTAAACAGCCAGTAAAGACTTGAAAGAGTTTTCTGCACCATCCATCCAGCTGCATCACAACCATCCTCAAAAGCTCCATGCACAATATGTATATCACAACTGCTTGTGTTAAGGAGGGTGCAACTGTAACCACTCTTCAATTCTTGCTCTACCATTTCATAAAATTTCCAATTCACCTTGGGCCCATCCATAGAGAGTTGAATTAAATTTCTACAGCTCAAGTCCTCTTTGCAGGAATGAAACTTTTCAAGCATATCTTCTGCACTGGCATGCCCAAGAAATTATGAATCATAATAGCGAGTTTCAACTTTGTCATGATTCCAAATGCGAACATGCAAATCCATCTGCTTCTTTTGCAGTTCATGATTCAAAGTTTCATCAAACAAAAGCACATATCCATTTGAAGATTTGACTTTTTCCTTCAGAAGACTTTTGAAATATGGTGCAATACCAAAGCAAGAAAGGTAAGAGGCCTTTTTCTCCCCACAGGTAAATTTCTTCGTGATGTCACTCTCTGGAAACATTTGCTGCACTAAGAAGTTTATATCTGCACAGGAATTATAGGAATAATGACTGCTATACACCTTTAGCGCCCACCAAATTTCAGCAGTTAAGGTATCATTCATTGTCAAGAACCCCGACATACCTGCTGTTGTACAAGAACCACTACTTGATACAGTCAAAGAAGAGTTACTTCTTTCAGTTGCTGTTTGGGGGGGAGCAGTGGAAGAGCAGTTTGAGAAAAGGTTTCTTATGTTGCTGGTTGTATTTCTTTGCTGTGTTTCCATAAGATAAATATGCTTCTTTCCCTTTTCATGGCTTTTCGACACCGATTCTCCCATGTTTGATACATCAAATGCCTTCATACAAACTTTGCGCTTTGCTTTAAACTTGTCCACATCATGTTCCAGCCACAATTTATAGGAAGAGTTTTCTAACCATTGGTCACTAAACAAGCATTTCCCAGGCATATTTCAGAATAAAAACGTTGAAAACTAAAGACCCCCATTCACTGATTAGATGTTACAAAATCACACATGTATCAAGGTTACTACTGCACATGAGTTTGTCGTGATACGTTAGCCTTTGATCATTTGTTATACTCGAGCCCACGTGTTATCTAGTCAGCGACAAAATCAGAGGGGACTTTGTACTGAGAAAAAAACTAGGAAAAAACATGAAAGAGAAATATTTATGCCGTCAAAACCATACACACATGCTTATAGTAATACTCAAAAGTTTGCTCATTTGATTTAGGGAAAACTTCATTACTTTATTTAGTTTAACAGATTTCCAAGACTTTCCAGGACCCATACAAACTCTGGGATATGGAATATCAATCTGTAAACAGAAGAAGGAACTCATTGGATAGCGGTAATGCATTTTATTAAAGGAAATTAACATATATATATGTCAATGGATTCATTTGGCAAACCTGTAACAGATTATCCAGAAATACTAAAAACAATTAGTGCAATGTTGTTTAAAAAATCATTGTCAATAAACTCTTTGTAACTCAGAATGCAACAATGCAATCCATACACATGTGGTTGGGGTGGTCTTTATACATTTTGTTGGGTTCAAACAATTTAAATTCAGTTTTACCACAACTTTTTTTACTTTAATATACCAGAAATAAACGAAACCTTTCTTTATAATTTCTTTAAAAATTTTGCTATCAAATGGGGATGTCAAGATTGATTCACAAAACAGCAGCAAATAACAGGAAAAGAACAAATATGTAAATGTCATAAATAAATGTTATTTTTAAGAATTATTATATATAAATAAAGATTCATCTTTAAATACACCAGTTCGTATTCTAGCATTAGAAGGACAAGACAAAACGTTATCCAAGACTATATATCTACCCCCACTACCAAAAAACGTCCTCAGTTATTTCTTTAACGAGTTTTTTAGACATATTATGCATTTCAAACATGTGACATAGATTTCATCCATCTCCAACATTTTGAAAAATAATAACATAATTACTCGATATCATTCGAAATTTTTCAGCTTTATACATAAGATTTTGACAAACAAATATCAAACTAACATTGGAGTGATGGCAATCTTTCGTGACATAATTATGCAATTTATTCCAATTGTCTTCAACATTGGAAAGAAATGTAACATCAAACATGAATAAACATGGAATTCCTTCTTTAATTCCATATTTTACTAGAACATCATGAATATCGGGAAATTCAGCACTGCAGTTAATAAAAATTAACTTAAAATAATTTTTTCCTTCCAAACTTTGCATGTCATTAAATAATTTAATTTTTTAAAAAATGTCTTGAAACCGACCATTATAAAAATAAAATACAAACAAAGCCAATGGTTTTATCAATTTCTTAGCTTCTTCCAACAACTTATGTATCCAATAAGTTTTTACAGATTGATCTGGACCAACAACATTCATGACAAATGGGTGGCAAAAGGGTATAGTAATATCATTCAACTGCGATTTCTAGAAAATAAATAGAAATTCTCTATGGTCATGTGGAATGTTTGGTGTAAAATAAACAAACCATTCAACAAAACCGAAGAGAATACTATAAAAAACATCGCAAACTTTGATTCTCTTTAACATTCATCTGTAAAACAAGCAAAAATTCTCCTAGATCATGCCAAATGATTTCTGTAAAATAAACAGAAATCATTCTGCATAACCAAAAGGAATGCTAGAGAAATCATCACGAACGACTCGTTTATCAAACATATAACTAAATCCCTTCTTCACTTTTTTGGTAAACACACATAACATTATTTTTCACGATTTGATTCTCCTCAACATTTACATTAGCTGATGTAAATGGTTAAACAGTTTGTGTGGATTCTACACAAAGGATAATGGCAAAATCAATATTTGTGAAAGATATTGGAACAAAGACATCGAAAACAATTAAGTTGAACAATGTTTTCATTGCTTTGGTTGTTTGTTTTACTACATTGCATGTTTTGCTGTTTATCTGTCATTGTTTCTTTATTAAATTAGTACAATATTATGTTTTTTCCAGTAATGTTTTCCATAAAAATTAAATAATTCTGTGTTTGGTCTAATGCGTTTTAAAGTATATCCCATTGGTGTGAATTTGTTTTTAATATTTTTCAATTTGTCTTTTATCCTAATGTTTGTTCTTGCTTTCGATCTTATATCATTTGCATAACGTAGAGGACCATCTGAGCTTCGGTTGGCATCTGTGCAGATGTCATTTGCACCGCTTACTTTGCATATACTGTATGGGGGTGTGAATCCTTTGTAAAGTCTGTCTAATTTGCTGTTCTTTATTTTTCATCCGGTATATCAACCCAATTTATGAAATTGCTTGAAAGGTTTCTTGTAACTGAATAATCCAAATCCACTATTTGGTATGGTGGATGGTTTGATCCTTAAATTGTTTTCTTTTGCTAAATGAATCCAACATTTATTTCTTTTCAGCATTCTGTTTTTGCATCGCCATCCCAATTTTGTTCTGCTTTTCCATCTGATAAGTTTTGATTCCAATATAAGAGTCTCCAAGTTTTTCAATTATATTTTTGATATTATTTATTTTGGTGTTAATTTGACTTGGTAGATCTTTGACTTCGTATTGTAATCCTTTTTGATGATTTGAAATTTTTCCACAGTGTAAGGGAAAACGTGAAAAGGATCTTCTGTGTTTTCAAAATGATACAAAGCTTCTTAGAAAAGAACTGTTGAGAATAAACATTTGTCCTCATCTGTGAAGCTTGCAGCCAATGTTGGTTTATTTGAATCATTCCTTTTGTAAATTTCAATTATTATAGACATGTCTGGGTGTTTTGAACTTCATTCGCCTATAAAATGCGATTGTTGTGCGAGATCAGATGATGTGATCATAAATTATTATGGTAAGTTTATTGCTTTTTATTTTAAATTAAATTAAAATTATAATTTATTTATATTTTTTTGATTTAGGATGCTGTTGATGGATATGTAAATGAAGATGTGGAAGTGCAAATGTGTTGCTTAAAATATTTGTTAACAAGATTTTCGTTGAGTGTTTCTCGAAGAATCAATAGGTAAATAGTTAAGATCGGGTTTATTCATGAAAAAATATTTTTTAAATAATCATTTTTTATTTTAGGTTGTTAAATTGTTTATTAAAAGAATATCAGTTGTCTGATAACACATATACCTATCGAAGATGAGCAATTCTCATTCTAATGGTTCGTCGAGATCCATTCAACCTATGCATTTCACAGAAGCTGAAGTTCAATGAATAGTGAGTTTATTTCAAGATTATTATGCATCTGATAATCGTGAAATTTTGACATTTGTTGGAGAATGATCTAATGAACGATTGGGTGTGACTAGTCGTGTTTATTCCTTAAACATTGACATTGATCATTCTAGAACTTCAATGATTAGATCGATAGGTGTATTAAATTCGATTTTTAATCGAATTATCCAAGAGATTCACAATGTTGTTCCATGTAATTCTTGGGTTAGGGTATTTTGAGTATTTTCCCAGTAGAGAATTTAGTTCTTCAACTATATTGGTAGACAATGTAAATGCTGAAATGTTTTTGGATATGCTGTCCAGAAATTTACAAAGTAATGATTCTATTCAATTGAACAGAGGATGGGAAACCAATGTGGTTATAAGTTATCTACCTCGTATAAACCAATCTTCTTGTCTGACTTCTAATCAAAATACAAATCGTGTTAGACATGTTACTTTGAATAGGACTGTTTCTGGAACTGGAAAACATTTACCAGTCAAATACGATAATCAAATGCGATATGGTGTCTATATGGTTGAACCTCACTGTCAACCATATACTGATTGTTGCTTTTTCTTGAGTGTTTTAATATCCAAAAGTTATCATGAAAACGAAATTATAAAAACATTCCATTTTATAAACAATCACACATATAATATATTCATTAAGTTCTCAAAAATCAGATGTTTTAAGTGTTCTTCTCAAAATTCAAATTTCAACAGACATCAAAATTCATATATATCTTTTTTCTAGTTGAACACAACAACATATTCCTTCAAAATGACTATATGTTGCTGTAATCATCGGGATTTAAATCTCATTCTCAACAAAGGATTCGCATTCATAAAAGAAAACTCAGATTGGTTCCTACAACTATTTCAAGACTTAAAACCGGGTGATAAAACCTCAAAGAGAGACATGAAATCGATCAGAGGTCAGTGCTATCTCACAAAACTTGTCAACAAGTCACCTAAAAGGAATCTCCACGGAACATCTGGTAGAATTCAAACAAAATTCAACACAAAAATCACTATGGAGTTTACTAATTTCCATCACATCAATAAACAAAACAAAAAACGTATTTTTCGTAAAAGAAGATCTCGTTATCGAGTTAGTACAATATTTTATTAACAGAACAAACAGTACAAATTACAATGGAACATTACAACTAACTTTTGCAACTGACATACTTATTCAAACAATATTTTACATTATACAACGTTCAATTCATGAACAAACATTACAGTCTGTTTTTCATCAACTTATGTCAATCATTCCATGTGATTTCACAAAAGACATATCATCACCACCTGACATTTTTGAGACTTTAAAAGCGTACAGATTATCACGACAAATCAGTTATCCATATTTCACACTCAAAAACATGGAACAATAACAATATGTATTCAAATAACTCCATTCAAAATCGGACAATTTATATCCAATGTCGGTTTCCTTGATGATGGAACAACCAACCAAAACTCAAATCCAAGCAATGACTCAAATTCCATCATCAGACAAGTATCTGACAACTCAAATTTACCCAAGAAGATATTGTCATGGAATTGCTTACCAAGAACAATGTTCACTCAAATTCCATCTCCAATGATGTCGGCGAATTTGTCACCGACCAACAAGCAATGTCCGACAACTCAAATTCCACTTCTGAGCACGTCACTGGCAACAAACAATCAAACTTGCCTAACACTTCCACAAATATGGAGCAAACATTTCCAGACAATGATAAACTCATCTCATCAAGAAGAAGATATCATGATAACGCCAAAACGAACGACAATACCAGAGATAGATCACCTGAAAAAACAAAACCAAAACGAGTTTCAAAAAAACAGACACAATCTTGAATTGATGTCAAAACGTAAGAACATTCCAATACATCAAAAACAAATCTTTCAAAGAATTTGTATTCAATAGACTAACTTATGCAAAAGCTTTTAAAAATATATTAGTTAAATCCAAAACAAAGTAAATGCAAAACATTATACTAAGTTAAATCGTTAATAGACATAAAAGGTTTACTTCATTTATTATCTCAAATAAACGATAATGAATTTATCGTCTCTCCAGGATGGAAATCTCAAATATTAATAACATCACAAACACTACCACCATCTTTTCCATGTAAAATATTATGTAAATATAAAGGAGAATATCACATTAGTTTCATTTCAGAACTTTTACTTAACCATGTTAATCTGAATAATATAAATTTAATCAGTGCATGTAAAGATAGTACTTTTTTGCAAAATAGCTTACCAATGTATGAAAAGATGTATGCACAAAAACACATATTCCTTTATGTTAAATTTATGTGAAAAATCAATAGTCCACTCTCCAAATTGCCCTATTGTAAAATAAATTTATTCTTGTATATCAATTACATTTTTCAAATACATGTAATTTCATCTACAGTCTTATTATTGTCTTTCTATATTCATTCCTAATCTATTTGAACTTCTAAAAAACAAAATAATCATTTATGCATATTTTCCATTACATTGATATGTTTTGTCAATATAACCAACATATCAATCAATTCCACCAGCTTGCTTTTCAAATATCAAAATTGAGAAACAGTCATTTGTTCTTTATCCAACTTGATTTCTTCTTCTATTTTTTGTCGAATACGGTTATAATACCATTTGTAAATATGTTTGGATTGCAAATCGTCCATCTAAAAAATATTATTCACATTTTTGTAAAAAGAAATTTATGCAAATTTATAACATAAGATAATATAAAGAAAAAAAAAAAAATTTCTTTGTTTCCTCTTGGAAAAGAACTAAAATATCGATAAGCCAGACCCGTCTATGTCTAATACCTGTACCTCGAAGGGCAAGTTGACTAACATGGAAGAGACATAATGGTGCAGCGTGTTCGGCAGTATCCCAAAAGTGCCACCAGTATACCACCTAGGCATGTACCAATGCCTAAATAATACCAAGCAGTACCATAGGAGTACATTCATCTCAACCATGCTCCCTGAAGGGATGGGTTCCCTCGTCGTGAGAACTTAAAGCTATCAAAGTCCTCATCCAAAAGAAACCAAAAAAAAATTTTTTTTTTTCACTTCACATTACCTCAAATATAAAATTTCATATACCTGTTTTCCTTCTTATTCACTTCTGCAACAAACTCTTCCCAACATGAAGGAGGATAACTACATTCCAACACATACCTGTCAGTGTTTTCATACATCTGCAAAACACTCTCCATTTGATACACTCTTTGGGAAGTATATGACAGACCACAATTATCAACTGCCAGAGAATTAAACCTCTTATCATCCCAATTCTTTTCACATCCTTTCATAAACTTATTCAATGTAGTGGCGCCAAAAGAACAATGCCACCACCAAATCACCCAATGAAAATGATCTCCTTCTGCAAACTCAGTAAAGAAATAATTTCCAATCTTACTCATCTTACCAGGTAAAATATTACAGGCATCTTCCTGAGCATTGTGAAGAATCAACCATCTATACCTATCTTTTGTATCACACAAAAACCCAAACAGCTCATCAAAATAAAAATCCTTCACATTGAAGAGCTTACAACAATTCAAAGAATAATCAGTCATTATTGAACCCACCTCAAAATCTCTTTCTCCAAAAAATATCTATAAAATTAACAAACAACAATCAATCAATCTCAATCCACACTCAAATTCCATAACAACCAAGAACATAATTAATGAAAAAAAAAACAACCAAACTCGCAAATAAATTTGGAAAAATTTAACATAAAAATCTAATAAAATGGAACTTCACAAAGTTCAATCACGAACAGCTTTAAATTTTCTACGAGAAATAGTGAGACCATAGTAGTCTGTAATGTCCGGATTCTGTCACAGGTTTTCAACACATTTTCAAATTTGGTCAAAATTTTTCAAAGTGTCGTGGGGGGTTTCCCTTTTTATTGACGGCGCTACTTTCGGTTTTGTTTATAACCACTTCCGGGCACATTTTATACATTTTAAATACATTTTAAAATTGTTGGGGGTTTACCCTTTTTATTCTGATAACGTAACTTCCGGTTTCGATTCTCATTTCTAGAACATTCTAAAATTTTAAAATTGTTGGGGGTTTCCCTTTTTATTCTTATAACGTAACTTTCGGTTTTGCCTCCTTTTTCAACACATTTTGAAATTTGGTCAAAATTTTTCAAAGTGTCGTTGGGGAAAACCCTTTTTATTGACGCTGTCACTTTTGTTTTCACTTACTTAACTTCCAGCCACTTCCAGGAATTTAATTACGTTACCAAGAATTTCAGAACATTTTAAAAATGGGTCAAAATTTTTCAAAGTGTCTTGGGGGAATAACCTTAACATTCCAAACATTCCATACATGCCTAATCTCCCTAACAACCAGCCTAACTCGATGTCAACAAAAAAACTATTTTTAGTTTGCTCCGTTGTTAGGAATATCTGGAATGTATGGAATGTGGGGAAAACCCCTCAACGACTGGCGGGGGAATTACCTTTTTTGACAGAATTTTAAGGAAACAACCTAGCTGATAAAGTATTTTACGGTTTAAATCCAAATATATTCTCATAAGTGTCAATCATTTCATTCATGTAATGACCATATGCCAATGTATCTATTTTATTTTCAAGTATTATTCTTTTATCATCTTTTGCTGACAATGCAATTTTTTCAACACTCTCAGTATACAATTCATGATTTCGGTGTCTTATTAAATTCATTTTTCTAATTTGTTCTTCTTCAGTAAATAAGCAATCTTTATAATTTTGAAATGTTATATTTTTTTCAATAACATTTTTCTTAACACCTTTACATCTTTTTGACACCTTTGGTGTGTTGTCTTTTTCATCTATTTTATAAGAATATAATTTTGCTCTCAGCCCTACAAATTCTTCTATTTGTTTACCACCGCACTCATCTTTCATCATTCCAATTACTTTTTTGTTTAAACCGGTTTTAATCCTGCTTTCATGTTCTTTTGGATAATTACTTGTGTCAAACATTTTTTCAACATCTGGGGTTATATCTTTATAAAAATCTTCAGTTTTAATTTCATACATTAAACTGTCAGTATCTGTAAATAACAACCGCACATTTTCACCATATTTTAATTTAATATAATTGTAATGAAAATCATACATTAAAGTCTTTGATAAATCTAATATACTCATTCCTAAATATATAGGTTTATCTAGCTTAATTTTTTTCTTATGCATATGCACAGCAATTAAATTTTCAGAAAATATTGTTCTTTTGTTAAAATTAGTTTTTGAAAATAATTTTAATGCTTTTTCTTCTCTGTTAACTAATTGTATATCAACTCTGTTTCTAACATTCTCCATAGTTTTTCCAAACACAGAATTATTCATAAGTTTGAAAAAGTCTTTTTCAAATTCATTTTTTGCTTCTGTTCTCAGTTTTGTGTTTAAATCAATATATTTTTTCATAAAATCTTCTTTATAAAATTTAATACCTTTATAAATTCCACTAATTTTTAATCCCAAATTTTCACTATGTAAAACATATTTTTCTTTATTATTCAAATTTGGTATTAATTTTTCAACTGTGTCAACTTTTAATCTTTCTGGTGCTAGTGGGTATTCATTATGTAAATCATGCAACTCTTCAGGGTATTCCAAGTTAACTTTTCCCAATTTTGTAATTCTCATTCATCCATTTAAAATCTCTCACAGGAAGTTTTTTACTCATAGCCCACCCATAAAGATAATTTGCATCTAAATAAGCAAGATATACATTATATTCTTCAGGATTATACTTTGAGCCCATATAAGGATTATTAGCTTTTGCATATCGCTTTGTAATTGTTGAAATTCCTCCTCTAATTCCATTTTCAATCATAAGGTACATTTGTGGGTCAGATAATAATTCCAATTCCACTTTAGTCATTTTCAACAATGCATCCCATGACAATCCAGGTGAAGTATAATACCAAGCGGGGTCTAATTTATAATTTTCTTTACAAACTTTTCTAAAATTTTCAAAAACATCTGTCAAAAGTATCACATCAGTTTTCAAATATAAGTCATGATATTCTTTCATATTTTTAATATTAAATTTTTTCCAAACATTTTGCGCATGTTCATAATCTGCTTTGCTTATATTTTCATCATTTAATTTTGAATAAAATTCCTTAATATCAGGTAATTTAACTTCTTTTAATTTTTCAATATTATCAAACCAATCATATGGAAACACACCTTTTCTAGTTAATAATTCTCTTTCCTCTTCATTTTTGTAAATTCTTTTCATAATATTTAGTTAATTTTTATCTAAATTTTTAACCAAGTTTCCTAAACTACTTTGCATAAACTTAAAACTGTCAATAAATCTAATTTGTTTTTTAACATTAATCATTTCTTTGATTTTATACTCTATTTCACCTTTTTCATTATTAAATTCCTCATATTCAATAATGTTTTCTTTACATTTACTTTGAAATTGTTTTTCTGTAATTATTTTTTTAGATTCAAATTTATCAACAATAATCTCTTTTGTGAATGAAATATATTTCTCCTCAGTGTTGGGTATACAATTAATTTCACCTTCTGAACCACCTAGATTTTTTATAAACAAATGACTATCATAATTTTGTAAATTATGAAATATAACTGGAACAAATTTAGGTTTTTTCATTTTTGAATTACAACTAATACAAGCAACACCTCGATATTTTCCAGTATAATGACAATGGTCTTTAACTTAATCATCTTTTTCAAATTTTTTATCACATGCATAACATTTCTTAGCTTTTTCAAAATCTTTTTTGGAAATTTAAATTGCTCATGTATTTTTTTAATATTATTTTCTAAACTTTCTACAAATTTTAAAGAAACGTCTTCATCAGAATTGTCCTTTTTACTGTGTATTAATAATTTTGGTTTAAATAAATTATCATTAAAACATTTTATCAAATAACAATATCCAGACGGTTCATGTTTTTGAAATTGTTTTGTATTATCACCAATATTTTTATCCTCATATTTTAAATTGCATTCAAAATCTGCATAAATTACAAATGGAACATTGTGCATTTTTTCATAATTTTTAAACTTTAATTTTTCTCCTTTATTTGGATAAACAGTTTTTCCACATTTATATTTTGAACAATATTCCAAATGATTTTTAAGAGTTTTTTCATTTCTAAAATTTTGTAAACAATAATTACAAATATGTATTTTTTCTTTGCTTTTATTGACTTGGTTTGAAAATAATCTGCTCATATTTTTAATTAAACAATAATGTTTATCACCATTTTCATTAGTTATTAACAATATGTTCACATATGTGTTCACATGCATGTCCTCATATGTATCCACATGTGTGTTAATTTGTTCCAAGTCTAATTTACTCACCCTCAAAGGAAAAATTTCGTGCTTTTTATTTCCAAACCTTTTTTCTTCATTATATCCAAATAAATTAATTGCAATGTTATTATTTTTTTCAAATTTATCAATATCTGTAAATCCACACGGGAATTCCATACCTTTTGTATTAAAAACTCTCAGCTTTCTTTTTTAAAATTTTTGTAATTCTTCCAGGATTTTTCAAATTAGGATTAGTTTTCAAAAGTTCGCTTATTGCAACACACCACAATAAACATTTTTGGCCATCATTTTGTGGATTAATAATTGCATTTTTATTTTTTTAAAATTTTGGAGTAGGAATATAAGATGATGCAAGTAATCGTTTAATTTTATTAATATTAAGAATTATTTTTAAACTTTTATAAAATTTCCATAAACTTGAATTTCTTAAATATTCTTCAAAACTTTGAATAATTTTATCTTTTATTTTTTCATATATTTCATCAAAATTGTTTCCATCAAAAATTTCTTCATAATAACTATGCAAATGTGCTTTATCTGTAGTTTCTTCTCCAGTTGCTGGATTTGCTTTTTTCATTAAACATACAAGAGTTATTTGTTGTTTTGTACTTGGATATTTTTTAAATTTTTTTATTACCAATCGTTTTATTTTTTCCAACAGGCTCAAAGGGTCATATAAAGATAATCTGGCTTCTTCCAAATCCATTTCATATCTTCTTTATCCAATTTAAACTTTGGTTCAACCATTTGTGGTTTTTCCTGTATTTTGTTAAATATATTTAAAACATTTTCTTTTAAATGATTATACCAATTTGTTATTTTTTCTGTTCCTTTGTTTACGTTATTTCTATATTTATCAAATAAATTAAGTACTTCTTCTTTAGACTTGTTAAATAAATTATTTGCTTTTTCTTTAGAACTTTCAATCAAACTTTTAATTTTTGAAACATATTTTGTTGGCTCCAATATGGTTTTAAAATCATAACCAGGATTTGGTGTATCAAGTAGATTACCTCTTTTAAAAACATTTTTTGGTTTTAATAAAGTTGTATTAATATTAGGGACATCTGTGTCCAATAAATTTTTTGTTGTATTCATTCTTTATTTATATGTTTATTTTTTCTTTAAATGCAATATGATGCAAAAAAAAAGAATAAAAATCATCTGATTTTTTACTCTTAACCACACACCAAAGGTCTTCAATAATTAAATATAAAAATATTAATTAATAAATTTAATCTTTTTGGTCTTGGCTTCAAAATAATTTTATAATTTGTATAAATTTTTCTTCGGTTTCATAATCAATTTCAAAATCACTAAAAATACAAAATTTTTCATCATAATTTATTGTAAATTCATGATGTGGTAATAATTCTCCTTCACCAGTAATTTTAGCAATTTCTTCAGTAAAAATATAATATAAATGGTCTTTATCATAATCTTCAGAATCTAAAAATATTTCAACAACTTTTTCTGGGTCTACTTGGTTCATTGTTTTTTATTATATACAAATTTTTCCTTAAAAGCAAAATGTTTATTCAACAAAAACCAAAAATGTTTGACCATTAATTTTCAAATCTTTTTTTGCTTTAATTCTGTACTTGATGCTTTCTGTATTTAGGTTAAAATTTTTTGTGGAAGAATAAAGACTTTTAAAATTGAAAATTTCTCCTGTTTCTTTGTTTATAATAATTATTGGTGTTGGTTTTTTCATTTTTTCTCTGCAATATTTTTCAAACTTTTCATTAGGTTTACTAATTTCCAAACCCAGTATTTTTTCAAGCTCATTTTTTTTTGTAAGTTTTATAATATTTTATTTTTTTTTCTTTTGCAATATCTCTCAATTGTTTAATAGTATAATGACTTGCTTTGCTGCGCTCTTGGCGCTGAGGACTTTGTCCAATGAGAACTTCGTTCGATTGATTGTTCATTTATTATATATAATTTTTTTTTCTTAAAAAACAAAAATAAATAAGTTAAAAGTTGGTATTTTTCTTTTCTGAATCTTGTAAATCTTGTATAATTTAATCTCCAAATTTATTAAATTTTTAAAGTTTTCCATACAATTACAATTAAAAGCATTTAAATTTAAATAATCAAATAGAAAATTATAATATTTAATGGCAATTTTAAATAAATTATAAACATTTTCATCTTTTAACCAATTATTATATTTTTTATCAATTTTTCCGTTTTTAAAGTAATCTAAAATAAATTCAAAAATGTTCATTTATTTTATTTATACTGTTATATAAATTTGTAAACTATGTAGCCTCCTGAGATTCCAACCAGAAAAAATGCAACATTTTGATATTCTTTCATTTGATCCGATGGTTTATAATAATCTTCCAATTTTGGCTCATTTCTCACAGCTTCACTGTATTCTTGCTCTAAACTTTTCACACGCGCAAGAGTTTTTAATGCTGTGTTTGTTCGATTTATATCTGCATTTGCATCAGATAATTGTTGTCTTAACCTTTCAATTTCTTCTTTTCTTTTCACTTGCTCTTCATACCATTTTTCCTTTGCTTCGCTCAGTTTTTCCATTGCTTCATTATGTCTTTTTATCTCTTTTTCATATCCAGAATGATTTAATTTTGAAAATAAAAATCCAGCACCTGCAAAAGCAACTGCATTAAATAATCCACCAACTACTGTTTCCATTTATTTTTCTTTAATTTTTTTATTTTGCCCACTTTTTTCGCTTTCTAAGATTTGAAAGGATCCGTAGGAAGCCACTTTTTGTCTTGAGCATATTTAATTCCAAGTTTTGATAATCCTACAGCTGCTGTAAGTTTTAAAGTAGGCACTAAACTAGCCGGAGTTGACAAACCATCACTAAATACTCTTCTTGTTATCATTCCAATTCCCACAGCACCCAATGTAATTAGTGTAGAATCATATAATTCATTCATAGCTTCTTTTCTATTCATTTCTGTCATTTATTTATATACATAAAAAATTTTTTTATTAAAATCCTGTAAGGTCTGTTTCACGGTTTGCTTCCTTACAGGTTTTCAATAGAACACCTTGGTGGGCCGCTTTGCAGGTTTTTTTCTCTACCTTGAGAGGTGCTACCGTCATTCTTTTCTTTTACATTATTTATGAACTTGTAAGCTTGGCTGTCTTTTTCTTCTTTGATTTCTCTTTTGTATGAATAATATAACCCTCCAAGTGTGGCAACAAGCATCACACTGCCAACAAAATATCTAAAATATATGTAGTCAGTTATTTCTTTTGCAAAACGGACTCTTTTGCCGTTTTCTTCGGGCAATTGTTTATTTTCTACTTCGCTTCATTGTCTTGCTTTTCTTTCTTTTGCTTCTCTTGAAATTTTCGCCAATCTTTTTCCCAATTCAACTTTTCTTGGGTCTTTTGGTTTAACAGCTTTGCTGCTTTCAGATTTTTCAACTGCTGTTACTTTATCAACCTTTGGTTGTTTATCAGTCAAAGGCTGTTTATCAGTCAAAGGCTGTTTATCAGAAGTGTTCACTTCGTCCGGCTTCACCATTTGTTTACTTTGGTCACTCTGTTCACTCATTTATTTATCTTTTTATAATTTTATTTAAAATTTATTGTAAGTGTATTTAAAATTTATTCAAAGTTATTACAAGTTGTCACAAGTGTATTTAAAATTAACTTACAATCTACTTCAAACAAATTTTAAACAAATTCAAGTAAAATTTATAAATCATTGATAATAGATTCATCAAAATCTACATTAAATTTTTGACACAATACAATATGATTCATTAAAATTTTTTTATGTAATTGTATAGCAATAAATGCAATTTTTCCTTTGAAACAATCTGTCACTTTACCATTTTTTACAGTTTTATTACTTCCTCCAAAAACCAAAGAAGTTAAACCACTTGTAACTTGTGCAGATGCAAATGTTTTAACTAATTTTCCATTGCAAAAATTCTTGAATTAGCAATTTTAAAGGGATATGATTCCCTATCATAATGAACAGAAATGCATTTCATTTTGTTATATTCTGTAGGGTCAGCTTTCAATGGAAATACATTTGGATTTAGATCTAAATAATTGTTTCCTACTCCATAAACAATTAATCTTTTTGTAGAAGCATTGTCAAGATTTTGGAATCCTATCATTCTGTAAATTCCATTGCTACTATCTTTATTTCCAAAAATTGCAGTAAAATCATTTGTTCTTTTAATATTTTGTCTTTCCATTTCATAAACTACAAAAATATGAACACGGTCTTTTAAATTTGAAGAAGCAGTCAGGGTGTTTATATTAACTGGAACTTCAAAAAAATTACTTTCATCCTTAAAATACATTTTGTTTGGAGTTTCATAAAATGGCCTATTTAATTGTCCTTCCGTAAACAAATTTACATCCAAATTTTCTGTTTCTGTTTGATTATAAACTGTTAAGATTCTGTTATCACCATTTCTATAATTAATATATGAAGTATCATCTTTAATTTCATAAACTGCAGTATAAAATTTAAAAAATTGAAACCAAAATGTATTAAATTTTACGTCTACATATTTTCTTGTGATAATATGTGTTTTATACGTTGGTTGGTGATAAGTAGAAATTATTTTATGATTTCCCATATTAATACCACCAGTCAGGGATAATTTTGTTTCATCTTGGTCATCAACATATTTTTTTCTCGTCAAATGTGTTTGAAGTGTGGGATTTGTTGAAGAAATAATTTTATTATTTCCAATTGTTATATCACCAGTCATTGTTCCTCCAGATAAAGACAATTTTGTATCATCTTGATCATCCACATATTTTTTTCTTGTGAGTGAATTGTCGCTGTTTGGATCTGAAGTTGTGATAATTTTATTATTCCCAATTGTGATATCACCTGTCATTGTTCCTCCTGATAAAGGTAATCTGGTGTTATCTCTATCATCCACATATTTTTTTCTTGAAAGAGCATCTTTATAGTCTGGATCTTTTGAGGTTAAAACTTGATAAGTATTTGTGTAAATATCTCTTAATTTGACTTCTTTCAACACCCAACCATGTGACTTTTTCCATTTTCAAAAAGTTTCCGTCCACATATGATTTTGTTGTGAGATCATTGTTATTTGAAGGTGTTGCACTTGATAAGACTTTATTTGATCCCATATTCAAGTTTCCAGTCATTGTTCCACCTGTCAATGATAATTTTCTAGAATCTTGGTCATCCACATATTTTTTACGGGAAAGATCTTTATAACCTGTGGGATCTGAAGTTGTTTGAATTTTATTATTTCCCATTACAATATTTCCAGACATTGTTCCTCCTGTCGCTGATAATTTTCTAGAATCTTGATCATCCACATATTTTTTCCTACAAAGGTCTTTATCACTCACAGGATTCACAGTTGTTGTAATTCTGTTATTTCCCATTCTTATATTTCCTGTCATTGTGCCTCCTGTTTTTGACAGAAAATTTCCTGCTGAAGTTCCTCCTCTACTGCTTGCAACTTTGTCGTCGACATATTTTTTTCTTGCCAAATGCGCATTTTCCATTGGATCAACTGATGTTATTACATGGTGTGAGCCCATGTTAATGTCTCCTGTCATATCCCCTCCTGTAGTAGACAGCTTTCCTGTTACATCAGATTCATGTTTGCTTTCATATCCGTAAAATAAACTAATTTATTTAATAATAATTTCCAATAAAACATTTCCAATTGAAGATGAACCACCTTGTGGACCACTACCATGGTTTCCTTCTACTTTGAATATTAATTCATTATAAATTCCATTTGATAATTTTATTCCTCCTGTTTCTTCAGGTGGATAAATTTTAGAAACACTGCCTTTTAATGTTTGTTCAGATTCAATTGGAACTTGAATAAGTACATTACTTCTTTTACCATTTACAAAATTTTTACTTTTATCAATCATATTACAGCTTATGTTTACATATTCCAAGTTGTTATTAATATTTACTACATTGTCGCTTTCTGTTGAAGTATTTGCTTGTATTACTTTATTCTCAGAAAATCCTATGATTGGTCCAAATATTTTCAAATTTAATGTTTTATCCGATTTTATTGTGCATTTTCCATAAAAATCAATTTGTTCCAGTTCAATTGCACCGACATTTTCTGATTCAGTTTTTAAAATATTAAAGGTATAATATCCATCTTTGAAGTCAATTTTTCTATTAGCAACTTGTGTATCATAACTAAAATGATGAATATTTTTATATAAATTATTAAAATTCCAAAATATACTTACTGATTTTACAAACATTTTACCAGCTTCGCTGCCGCTACAATTAGTTAATATAAGTGGCTCGTCTAATGGAATTATTTTTTTCTGAGTTTTCATCTTTTGTGATGAAGATTTTTAAAGATATTGTAATTTATTTTATAATATATATTTTGATTCAAAACTTTGTTTCTCAGAGCACATACCGTGTGATTAAAATTCCA
Organism: Heliopora coerulea; assembly: GCA_030142905.1. Lineage (NCBI taxonomy): Eukaryota > Metazoa > Cnidaria > Anthozoa > Scleralcyonacea > Helioporidae > Heliopora > Heliopora coerulea. The sequence continues at coordinate 280,904 of JASJOG010000216.1, forward strand.
CCAATTATTGATAAAGATAAAACAATTAAATTATCACCCATGGGGCCTGTGGCTGTTGTTATAGCAGCGCTTGTGCCGGCTCCGCCGGTTTTCAATTGTTTGCTGTTTTTTGTTACTTTAGCAACCAAAGGCTGTTTATTGGTCTTTGGTTATTGTTCAGTTCCTAATGTTTCTAATTTTTTCAAGTCATGCGCTCCCAGTTGTTTTTTTATTGGTTGTTCTTTAACCCCGTAATAATTTAAATTTTTGTTAATTCCAAAAATCATATTTTCTGATGAAACTTTTAGTTTATTATTATAACCATCTATTGGTTCTTTTAAAATAATTAAAGATGATGGAATTAACCATAAAGTTGGACTTATAGCAGTATTTAAAACTACATTAGTTGACGAAATTGCTTGATTCATATTATTAATCCATGTTGTTGTATCATAATTTATTATAGAATCTTCAACAATTTGTCTAAAAACTTTTTGTGTTTCTAATGCTGAAAGCTCTTGGCCCAAAAATACTTTGTCTAGTTCTAGCTTGTGCTCCAAGGATTGAATAAATATATGCTTCAATGCTGTGATTTAGCAATTCTGTGCCACTTTTTGTAAGCCCATTTGATATTTTTGGAACAAATTTTTTATAATCATTTTGTGTGTCTCTAATTTGTCCTGGACCGTGTTTATGTCTTTCCCATGGTCTTACTCCAACAACGTCTTGTCCTAAATGTTCATTTTTATATTTTAAAATTTCTTGCCATGTCCATTTTGGATAGTGATCTTTTAAAAAACTAGCATTAAATTTATAAAAGGTTTTATCATCACCATTTCTCAATTGCCACATAATTCTTCTAACTGTAAAATATAGATGAAATCTCATAAATGATGTAATTTGTTTTGGCACATCTGAACTAAATAATAAATGTTGTATTGAAATTCCACATCCATAAGTTGCAATCCATGCTCCTATAATGCTTTGAAAATATGGCTCATTAAGTGACCATTTTGCATTATCATCTGTAGTTATACCACGTGGGGAATTTAATATAGGTAAATTGCTTTGAAAATAATCTGTATTGTTTACATAAATCCTAAACTGATTTATAGGATAATTTAAGATATATTCTATTGGAAAATTATCCCAATAATATGATTTTCCGGTAAAATCAACATGTCTTTTACCTTTTGGTAATTCTTGCACAGTTCCTCCGATTTTCCAAATTTTTGGAAAGTGGGCGGAACGCCCACTGTCACTGTGTTCAATAGGTTTACCGCTTTGCGGCCCACTTTTGCGGTTAATATAAAGATATTTGGTTGCATTTGGATCGCTTTTAAATGCATCACTTTCAATATCAGTTTGAATATATTTATTATTTATAAAATAAATTTTTGCACCATTAAAACTTCCGTCTTTTGTATAATCTTGTACAAATTCAAATTTTGATAAATCTGCATAAGGATATTTTTTTAAAAAATTTTCTTTTAATTTTTTATCTACAATTTTTTGTTCTTTCTTAACAAGATCATAATATTTTCCATAAAATTTTTTTGAAGCTTCTTCCACCATTTTTTGGTTCATTGTTTATTTTTACAATATTAAAAAATAAATGAAAGATAAAGACAGCTTTGCTGACATGATTGTTATTGAACAAGAGTTAAGAGACATTTACTACAACCCAGAAACAGGTTATCAATCTGCGGAAAGACTTTATCAAAAAGCAAAAGAAAAGGGATTAAACGTTAGTAGAAAAATTGTGCAAGACTGGTTAAAAACACAAGATACTTTTACAAGATACAAACCAATTGTTAGAAGGCATAAATTCCAAAGAACATTTGTCAAAGATTTAGCTGATCAAATACAAATGGATTTGGTTGATATGGGAAAATATAAAAACCAGAACAAAGGATATTATTGGATATTGTCAGCTGTTGAAATTTTAAGTAGATATGCATTCGCTATTCCTGTTTACAGAAAAGATACTAAAAACATGACAAAAGCTGTGGATGAATTATTAAAACAATTTAAAGAAAGATTTGGTAAATACCCAAAAGTTGCTCAATTTGATGAAGGAAAAGAATTTTACAATGTAGGTGTAAAAGAACTATTGAAAAAACATAATGTTGAATATTTTTCTACAAACTCTGATAGAAAAGCAGCTATAGTTGAAAGATTTAACAGAACTCTAAAAACATCCATGTGTAAATATTTCTATAGCAAGGGAACTTATAATTGGATTAACCACATACATGAACTTGTAGATAATTATAACCATACTAAACACACTAGTATATTAATGAAACCTGCTGATGTGAACAAGTCTAACAAAGACCAAGTGTGGATTACACTATATGGTTACCCATTAGGAGATTTACCTTTACCTAAATTCAGGATTGGTGATACTGTTAGGATTTCTAAATATAAGAATATCTTTACTAAAGGTTATGAAGCTAATTTTACAGAAGAAATTTTTAAAATTGTAAAAGTATTTAGAGGTGATCCAAACATGTATGAAATAGAAGATCATGAGGGAGAACCAATTATTGGAAAATTTTATGAACAGGAATTATCTGCTGTGGATAAAAAGGATGATGTGTATAGAGTTGAGAAAATATTAAAAAGGAAAAAAGTCAAAGGTAAAAATATGGTGTTGGTAAAGTGGCTAGGTTATGATAACAAACACAATTCTTGGATACCAGAAGAAAACGTTAAATCTTTGATTTAACGAAATATTCAAAACATCGATCGAACGTAGTTCTCAGCGAAGCAAGCGTAGCGTCGGCAAAGCAGTTGTGATAAATTAAATAAATGTCTGAAGGTTTTGATGATATTGAAATGAGAAATAGAAATAATGAAGAAGAAGAAGAAGGGGAAACAAGTTTTGGTGGGGATGACCCTGATGATCATAATAGAAGTATAAACGTAAAACACAGAAAATCAAAAAAGCAAATTTAATAGGGTTAAATATATACCTGATGTGAAAAAAGATGCGGGATCTATAAGGAGATTAATTACTGGTGATAGAAAAAAATCTTTCAAAAAAATATTTGATGTTACCCTCGAAAAGAAAAATGGTCCAAATTCAAGCATATTGTTAGACAAAACTGTATTTGTTAGAGACCAAAAAGGAAATGTTTCAATTATTTTCAAAGGTGAAAAAATTGGTAATGTGAATACCAACAATGAACCAAAGTTATTTACCAGAAAAAATAAGAAATATATTGATGAATGAAGCAAAAAAATATATTGATGAATGAAGCAAAAAAAAGAATATGAAAAAACTCCAAGTGCGGTAATAGAACAAAGAATCGGCATAGCCGTCGCGGAGCGTGGTGATTTTGAAATTGAGCTTGCGAATCGCAATGAAGTTATTAGTTCTATCACTGATGATTCTATTTTAGAAATTCAAACTAAAATTGATAATATAATTGGTGAAAATAACCTAAAAAAATTAATTGATAATGAACAGGATCCAAGACAAACATTATTTGAAAGAATTGAATTAAGAGAATTTAGAGGACTAGTATATTTGGAGGATATCAGAAAATGAAAAAAAAGAAGTTATACGTGGAAAAATTGATGGATTTGATAGAGAGCATCAACATTGGAAAAATCAATCTGATTTAGAAACAGCTGAACCCCAAAAAAGTATATATAAAAGTTTTTCAGAAATTGCAAAACTTCAAGCAGATAAAATGAGACTTGAAAATAATGAAAGACCAATTAGTAAAGAAGGAATACAGATTTTAAATGAAAATGCTGAAGAATCTGACCTTGGAAGATTAGGAAGATTTAAAAAATGGGAAAAAGAAAATTTATTAGGTTTATCAGCAGTTGCCATTTCTGTAGCAGGTATAATTACAGCAATAGTTATAAGGGCAAGAAACGCATTAAAACAAGGTGCAAAAGCGGTTGGAAATTTAGGAAAAGCAATTGCAAATATAGGTAAAAATTTTGGTGCAGTCATTTCAGCAGTTTTAAATTTAATTTCTTAAATATTATCATGGGGTGCAAAAGGTATTGCCTTTCTTGCTAAAAATCTATGGATATTAGCTATTGCAATTACTTACTTTTTATATGAAGAATATAAAGAATACCGAAAGGACAATAAAAAAACAGCATAGCGAGTGAAGCGAGCACTTCTGATAAATTAAATAAAATTTTTTTATAAAACAAAAATTTTTAATTTTTGTATAATAAAAAATGAATAGAGTAAACGAATTATGTCCAGGATATAAAAGATAAAAAATGAGTGAAATTAAAAGAAACAGAACAAGGCATGTTGTAACTTTGAATCCGAATTCAGCAAATCCAGAAGAACTTTATATAGATATTCCAAAATTAAATCCTAATTTGTGTCTTGTTCCTGATTCATTAAAATTGTTATTTAATTTTAAAAATGCAAATACTAAATCGTGGTTTTTAAATAATTTATCAAAATTGTTTAAAGAAAAGATTGGTTGTTAAATTTGCTGGAGAAATTGTTTACGATAATAGTGGAGAATCTTTACTAGAAATTTACAAAGATCTCTGGAAGCCTGAATTTGAAAGAGCAGATATGGTTGAATACGGCATCGCCCAAGAAAACCTCAGAAAATTAATTTCAAAAGGTGACTCTGGAGCAACAAGTGGCAATGCAGAAAAAGCTTCTGATAAATTAATGTATGATATTTATGGGACAAAACAGTGTTTAAAATTGGAAAAAATACTTTCAGATCATGGACTATATGCCCCTTATGGAATGATTAACAATTTTCAATATATTTTAACTTTTCCAAAAGGTAGTGAAATTATGGTAGCACAAAGTGGACAAAGTGTTGGTGGATATACATTGGAAAATTTAGAACTAGAGTATGAAACGATTGAAAATCAAGACTTGGCAATTGATGTTTTATCAAATTACACCACAGGAAGATCATTATCATATAATTATGTAACTTTGATGAAAACAGTAGAATGGAATAAAGATGCGACTTTACATAATGAAACCATAAATATTCCGCGGAAGAGTATGAAAGCAGTTGTGCTATTATTTAGAAATAAAACTATCACAGATAGTGAACAATTTGTTTCTCCAAATATAACAGACGTCAAAATTAGTGTTGAAGGAGTGCCAAATAGTATATATTCTCAAGGTATGCCAAAAAGAAGAATTTTTGAAGAGGCATTTAGAATATTTCACGGAGGATATGGCGGTAGTGATGCAGTTATGAGTATTGAAAAATTTTATAAAGATTCATTTGCATTATGTGTGGATTTAAGAACATTAGATGATAACTTTGTTTATGGAACTGGTAAAAAACTAGTAAACACACAGTCTGGATTGTTGCTAGAAATTAAAAAAACTGCTATTTCTGCAAATGTAATGTGTCATATATTTGTGATAAGTGATGGATTGTTAAACATTGTAAATAAAGATTTGTCTTCAATTCAATTTTAAAAACAAAAATTAAGGATTTTTGAAAAATAAAAAATGAATAACAGCAAAGCTGAACACAAAGTGGGTAACAAAAACCCATTTAATTAGATAATTGTTGGAATGACTGCTTGTGGAAAAACAAAATATCTTTTAGATTTTATAGAAAATAAATATAAAAATTATTTTGATTATATTTTTTTAATTTGTCCGACATTTGAATGGAATAAAACTTATGAAAATTGGAAATATGATAAAGATGAAGATTTTATTGCCGTTCCTTGTGATCAAGATAACGTTGAAGATTGGTTAAAATTTATAGTTGAATTTTCAAAAGGAACTAAAAGTCTTATTATTATTGATGATTGTGCAAGTGGTAAAAATGTTAAAAATAGAACAAGTGAATTGGTTAAATTAGGATTTTCTGCAAGACATTATAATCTTTCTATCGTTGTTATCACTCAACAACTCACGTCAATTGCTAAACCATTTAGAGAAAATATTTCAAAATTGGTTACATTTTATAACCCGAATAAAAAAGATATGGCAACAATAATTGAAGAATATTTAGATGTAGGCGACCGCAAAGAATTGGAAAAAATTTTAGAAACATTAAAAACAAAAAAATATTCAAGATTAGAAATTAATTTAATTTTTCCATTTGGTTATAAAATAAATGAGTGAAAATAGTGAACATGTAGAAGTTCCTCTAATATCTTCAACAACCGCAAACTGTGAATCTGGCGTGAATCATGAACCGCATAAAAAAGAAGAAATTATGAAAAAACGTGAAGAATTGATAAGATTGTCTGAAGATGGTGAAATTAGTTAATCGGTGCAAAATTTGAAAAAAGCAAGTGATAAAGTTATATTAAAAATTCATGCTGAATATGAAGTAAAACAAGCAGAAAAAGCAAATGCATTTTTAACAGATTTACTAATTAGTAAATTTGCAGATTTATTAGGCGGATTAGACGCAATAGAAAGTAGTGAAGAATTGGAAAAAGAACTGGTTAAAGATAAATTATTAAAAAGAGATGTAAAATCTGTAGTTAAAAAATTAAGTCCATATTTACCATATCTTGGAATATTATCTGGTGGAGTTACAGTTGGAAAACATGTTATTAAAAAACAGAGCACAGCAATGATATGTGAAAAACCTACGGACCGCAAGCAGAATAAAAAAGACGATAATGAAGCATCAACAAGCCAAACATGAATAATTTTATAATATATATTGTATTATAAAATTTATAAAATAATTTATCACTCAAGAGTTGATTTTACAAACTCGTTTACTTCGTCTTTATCGTTTTTATTGTTTGTGCCTAAAGATTTGTTTAAAATTTCAGGGACCTCTAACAAGATTTGATTCCTTTTCTTTTGCTTTTTGTTGAATACTTTTTATAACATTTCTACCAACTAATTTTAAATTTTCATCCATATTATCAAAAATAAATTGTTTTGCTGAAGCGGTTCCAAATTGAATATTACATTCAATATCATATGCTTGCCCTGCTCCTACTGAAAAACCAAACTTGAATGCTTTTTTCTTAAATATTTTATGATTTTTTTCAATAATTTTTTTCAGGTTTTAAAGTTGATTGTTTGTTCCCCATTTATTTATATTTTTATTGAATTTATTTTATTTTCAAAATATTTAAATTTCCAAACAAAATGTTGAGGGACTTTAGCAGCAATGCTGTCCCCCACATTCCATACATTCCAGATATCCCTAACAACCGGCGAATCTGAAAATAGTTTTTTTGTTTACATCGAGCTGTTCAAGTTGTTAGGGAGATTAGGAATGTTTGGAATGTGAAAAATGTTCTTCGGGGGATTCTCCTGTGACACTTTGAAAAATTTTGACCCATTTTTAAAATGTGCTTAAATTCCTGGTAACGTTATCAAATTCCTGGAAGCGGCTGGAAGTTAAGTAAGTAAAAAGAAAAGTGACAGCGTCAATAAAAAGGGTTTTCCGCAACGACACTTTGAAAAATTTTGACCAAATTTGAAAATGTGTTGAAAAAGGAGGCAAAACCGAAAGTTACGTTATAAGAATAAAAAGGGTAAACCCCCAACAATTTTAAAATGTATAAAATGTGCCCGGAAGTGGTGTAAACAAAACCGAAAGTAGCGCCGTCAATAAAAAGGGAAACCCCCCACGACACTTTGAAAAATTTTGACCAAATTTGAAAATGTGTTGAAAACCTGTGACAGAATCCGGACATTACAGACTACTGACCATATCTCGAAGTTGACCAAATAAATATTTGGTTATGGAACACGAAGACAAACCACATTTATGTCCATCTCTTGGATGTACAAAACAAACAAACAGAAAATCGAATACTATCTTTGAAGAATTAAAAGGAGAATATCAACACTGGTTGATTTGCTGGCCAGGACACCGCTCGTTTTCTGGTTGCTCTTTCTACAAATATATCTCAAAATACAGTAGAGTACGGGATGAAAGAAGAACCAACCCAGGAAGAAGCTCTGACTGTGGACCATTATTCATAAATTCTAAAGTAACAAACTATGAATTTACCACAAAAATCTTTCAGAATACAAACGGAAGAAAGATTCTCGACTGGAGTTGCCCTCATCCAGACTACCACCCAACAGAGCCTTTCACAGACAAAACTGATGGGTTTTACGGAGTAGCAACATGCAGCAATATTTAAAACACTTACCTAATTTCTTAAAAACCACAGCGACCCTCAAAACATTCAAAGATGGTCCGTCATTGACTAGAAACCATAAAACATTCAAAACTGCTTCAACAATTTATTACCAAAGTATAACAATGATTCTATTCCGCTTACCTTATCAATAAATGCTGCAGTGATGTATAAATGCCTAATTGCTTCATTCTTATCATGGCTCATTTACCTTATTCTGTCAAAACAACTTAACATATCACAGACTTATCTCGCACTTAGAAGTCTTCCTAAAATCCGATTTCGCTGAAAATCTCACACTTTTCCAAGTATTTAGTCAATAAGATTCTTCAGAATCAATTATCTACTCAGAAATCATAGGTTTCTAAGTGTTTTCACTTCAAATTTAGATTCAAACAAATCGCCAACTGCCAACAAAAGCACGATCGCTTACACATGTTTGCTTATGCATACATTGGCAAACTTCCCTTATCGAAAACTGCTTCCCTCATCATCAAAATCTCTCAAAACCCAAAACCGATTCCACAACAATCTTTCCAACACTGAAATGAACAAGTTTACCAAAAATCATCTCAACCCGACTTCGCCATCCCATCCAATTTTCGAAAAAAAACAATTTTGGCTTATACAATTCAAAGCAAATACAACTTGACAAGCTGTCAATACAGCACATCTGCTTACACTCGCTTAACACCCGATTGCATACAACAGCAAATGTCCTATATCAGAACTCGCTTTGCTCGCTCTCAAAAAGCTTCAAACCACAAAACCAACTCCACAAAAATCTTTCTAATGCTGAAATAAACAACTGTAAGAAAAATCATCTCAAACCGACTTTCCTATCTCTCGTAAAATACGAAAAAAACAATTAGGCGGTATGCAAATCATCTCAAATACCTGTCAAAATTCGGTTGACATAGTCCAGATTATTCAAATTTTTTACCGTTTACTCGTTATTCAAACAAACTATTTTCTGGAACCGCCACTGCAAAATCTCACATCGCTTGGTCTCGAAAAGCTTCAAACACCAAAATTAACTCCACAGAAGTCTTCCTAACAACGAAAAGAACAAGTGTATGAAAAATCAGCCGAAACGGACTTCACAATCAACCACAAGATCCGAAAAACCGTTTCTTTGAACTCCGACCACAAGAAATCGCATCGCTTGGTCTTAAAAACCTTCAAACTGCAAAACTAACTCCACAGAAGTGTTCCTGGTGATGAAATGAACAAGTGTGAGAAAAATCAACCTAAACGGACTTTGCAATCGACCACAAGATCCGAAAAACCAGTTGGGAAGCTTCAAGAAATTCACCAATGGTCACTATTTTACTTCAGGTTCACTCCACCATTACTCTCGGACCTCGCCATTTCTTCGCTTTCTGAGTGAGCCTGCTATTGCATGGAGTGGTCACCCACTCATCAGGCTTCCTATTAAAACTTCATTTAAATACGCTAATAGAAAAATTAGAGGTCACTCCCCCGTCGTCAATCCCCAATCCGCCTTTCCCATTGGCCCATTTAAAAAATCCGGCCTTCTGATTGGTAAGTTTTTTGCATAGAGGGCAAATTACCCTTACTACAACCGTGGCATTTTCAAGTTTGTGAAGAACTACCTGTATCATCTGGAATATTATGACATTTGTGCATTCGATTGGATAATTTTTAATGTGGTACATTATTATGATGAATATTTTGCTGATTAAATAGGCAAGTTGCTGTATGAAGTGTCAGTTTCCACATGGCATTTTCAAGCTTGTGAAGGACTTCCTGTATCAACTTGAGTATTATGACATTTATGCATTCAGACAGATTATTTTTGATGTGGTTCATTATTATAAGATGACCTTTTTGCTGGTTATATAGACAAGTTGTTATATGAAGTGTCAGTTTCAAGTTTGTGAAGGACTTTCTGTATCATCTGGAATATTATGACATTTATACGTTCAGACCAATCAGTATTGATGTGGTTCATTATTATATGATGACTTTTTCCTGATTAAATGGACAACTTGCAGTATGAAGTGTCAGAAATATTCATCCAGTGATTCTGTTTCTCCATGGCATTTTCAAGCTATTCATTATTGTGATGACTTATCACTGGTGAAGGATATGTTGAGTGCATATGCATTTGTAGTTTCAAATCAGGAAAGTTGTCAGACGGTACATGCTCTGGTAATATGGATACCTGGACTCCAGTGTCCCATAATGCTTCTATGTCAACATCTTTTACCACACACTTAATAGAGCATTTTCGACCTACTAGCTTCATAATTTTGGCATGTTTCTTTTGAGGGAGGTGGCTGACGAACATTCCCGTGTGAGAACTATCTCCCAATCCTCCGAGAGTTTCCTTGTTTTGATTTAATTGTCCCTGGATGGGTTTACAAAGTGTTTGGTGTTCACTCCAATGTCTTTTCTGACATGATTTTGAGCAATAATACACCAGTTTGCAGCTGGAACAACATTTGAGGTTCATATTAACTTAATTTTTTGTACAACCGTTGCATCGGTGGGACTTATTCTGATTTGACGCAGCTACTCCTAGTTCCTCAGGGGTAGCCTCCTCTCATTTCCTGACCTACAGTATCGAGTGGTGTGGTTTCTTCCTCCACATTTAAAACAGTGAGGACACTGAGCTTGATTCACTTCCTGGCACTTCCTACACAATCGGGCATAGTTACCTTGACAACTGTCTCCTCTGGTTGGCCCAACTCGACCAGGCATGAAGGTACTCGAAGGGGGTTGTCCTGGAGTTGTTGAATCTTTCTGATCTGCTTTTATCTGGAGACTTGCTACCTCAGACTTAACTGTATTCAATTAACTCTGGATAGACTTTAAGGTTGCTAGTATCTCCTTTTCATGTGCACTTGATGAGTCTGGGGGTCTTGGTGGCGCTTCAGTTCCTATCTTTGAAACCTTTGGTGATTGCTTCCCTCAGTTTGACTTTGTAGCTCTTTCTGATTCGGCCACCATGGCAGAGGTTATAACTTCAATTAGCTCTTCATCAGCTACTAATTCATTGTTGAGGAGTGGTCTCATTTTGGCCTGTATGGTTTCGTCAGCAAGGCCAGTTTCTAGAGCTTGCAAGAATAGACCCTGGACAAGCCCTTCATATTTGATTTTGCTGTGCATTTCTTTTGAGGCAAACACTATTTTTGTCAGATGGTGAGGGCACGTATTAAGAAATCCTGTGGGCTTTCTTTTGGAGCTTGACTTATGTGAGCCAGTAGTTGGTAGAGCTCTGTCGTAGTTTTCTCTTGAAAGTGGAAGCGTAGGATTTTTCGTAACCGAGGTAATGTTAGGCCACTTATTCCTTCCAAATACCCTCACAGTTGTAACCCAGCTTGGATAGATCGAATGACTGCATTGGCTACTTCTTCTGTTTACCACTTTTTTAACCCAATCTCAATCTGGGAAATTAGGGACTGATATACTAGTTTATCTTTTTGTCCTGGTTCTCCTATTTGTCCTTGTATTTTGAATTCCTGACAGAACATACTTGTTTTTAGGTTCAATGTACTTTGTTGTTCACCTTGTTGCTCCATTGAATCACTGTTTATAGTGAGGTTCTTGACAGATTCTTTTTGTGCTTGCGCAGCATCTATTTGCTCTTTGAGATTTTCCTGTTCTTGTACCAACTTTTCATATTGTGCCTTGAGTTGTATCAGCTCTTGCTCACTTTCTTTTGCAGTAACCTTTTCAACACTCTGGTTCACTGTTTTACCATCTAAGATAACTTGTATTTTTTTCCAACAGATTCTTAAGCTGTTCATCAGCACCTTTCTCTACTTCTTCATCAAATACTGTCCCTATAATTTTGGTTAGTTCCAACCTACCTTTTCCTCTCTTCACCAAATCGAAGTAAATCGTCCCTTTTTAATTTCAATATATGAGACTAAAGCTCTATGATCAAATCCTCTAACATTTTGTACAAATGAAAGGTCCAATTCCCAGGTCCTCGACTCATAGTCAGCTTTATAATAACCACTGTCAATAATTCGTGTGTATAAAGTATCACATATCTCACAAATTTCACGCACTTTGTCATTCAAACATCCTTTTCAATCTCTAACCTTCTTGAATCTCAGTGGGACCTCCAAATGTTACTCCAAGTTCATTTGTTTCACATAATATTCACTTTTATTTAGGATTTTCCACTAAAAACGTTTACAAAAGCATGTGCTTCAAAGATCACTTACAAAAAGTGCTAGACTATATCATTGTGCCCTTTTTCTCGCATTATCGCTGCCTAACTATTCCCCAAACCCTAACATGGTCTGTATAATATTATCTATCTGCTACACATATAAATAACATTTGTTTTTGTTTTTTTTTTTACTTTTATTTCTTAATGAAGCAGGATACAAAATGATGGTATGTACTGAGTGCTTTTATAGTATGAATTATATTGGTTATAACTTAAAAGGGTATTGTTACAATCTAATTTGTATATATTTTGCCCTATTTAACATTTAAACTATTAATAATATCTGCATTGTTTTGTTTCTTTTCTTAAAAAGTACAGATGTTAGATATCATGGTAAGTTTTGTATTCAGTACATTAAATTTTACTGAATTTAAAATTTATTATAAGTATTACTAAGATCACTTTTTCATGTTTCTTTTATATCTTGAATATTCAGGAGAACAGTTTCATGGTAAGTTAAGTGTTCCTTTTGTCAAATACGTTATGTTATTCATTACAGTATATTCATTTTGCCAGACACTAATTTGTAACTATAAAAACACATTACCTGAATGATGATAATTCTCTTGTTTTTAGTGAAGCAGCATAAGAGATGTAAGTTAGATTGAGTAAAGTGTGTAAATTATATTGAGTAGTTTACAAAGCAAATGATTCATAGTCTTCTCATAAATAATGCTTAAATAACACCAGTTACACAAGTATTACAATCTGCTCTGTTGATGATTACATCACACTCCAATTGGGTGAACAATGATTTATTGCTTTAGTTTTACCAAGGTGTTACAGATGTAGCCAACATTGCCACATTTATAAGAATTTCCAGCTAAGTAAGTTTTATTTAAAATCGGAAAATAATTCTTTGGTAATGAAATCCACAAATTTCTTTTCATAAAGATAAAAAGTTCATAACTTTGTTACCTAAGTGTTTGTGGTTCCATAAATTTTTTACAAGAGGACATCCGAGTACAACCTTTGTAAGTGTACTTATAGATGTTTTCAAACTGTTTAACAATTTCTTGTCTTGATATTGACTAATTAAAGATGCATTAGATACTAAAAAATATTAAACCATACCTGGCTACAGTTTCCTGTGACAAAACTTTATTTCAACCCTAGTTTTGTTGATATTTTTCAATAAAACTTGTCATTTTATTCTATAGTCAGAGTGGTGGTGCAAGGGGAAAAGGGGGATATTTCTCTTGAAATATTTTTTACTAAATACACTAAGCAAAAGTAAGTTAATAGATACCACTAGAGATCATGGTTACTATTGGGAGAATTACTGAGTAAATGTTGAACTTCCATATAGTGACGTATGAAAGAGATCAAATTACAGTTTGCTAAGTTGTGATTTCTTGCACATTAACCTTTCATCATTGTGTGATAACCCAACAGTATAACTGGACTAGTTCAAGTTTGATGTGATCAGACTATAACTGCCAGAGGGTTGTATAACAGAGTGAAACAATGATGCTATAATTTAAAAAGGGGAACATATACATGAAAAAAAAAATAGGATAAGATGCCAGAATGTGGTTAACCTTAGTGCTGACTCATTGAGCAAATTTGGGTATGGTTAGAAAATAAGGAAATAAGGATACAAATTTATATATTAATGAACAAGAACTGTGTTGAGGAAATGCATTAGTGAAAATGATTGTCTTCTGCATTTTACCAATAAGTATAACATGTAAATTTAGGTTTAGTGTGCATTTTTGTAGAGTATCAACTGCTGCTGTAATGTTAAGAGCTCGGTTCAATAAATGCAAAAGTTAAAATATAGGCCAGCACAACAGCAATCCCTGAATGCAAGTAGGTTACACAACACAGTATTTAAAAGTACTAAGATGCACATTAGATGGCAATAAAGGACACTTTCTAGAAATTTTAAAATGTTGAAAAACTATTCAGAAATCCTCTGGGAGAAGCTGGATGAAGGACCCCAAAATGCCATTTTGTAAATACTCAGCAACATAATCTTGGATGAAATTACCAAAGCAGTTAAAGAAGCTGAATACTCCACAGTTTTGTTTAATGAAAAAAAGAACAGCTTCTTCCATGCTTTGATACATATTTGATTGTGAGGTATATGAAGAATTTACTGGCTTTAAAGTTGCAGAGGACCTTACCACTGAAAGTCTGAGTGATGCTATTCAAGTTAAGGTAAAACTGATCGGTGTTAACATCTAGCACCTGGTTGCTCAGGGGTATGATGGGGTGGCTGTAATGAGTGGAAAAAGCACCAGTATTCAAACTGTATGTACACTGTTTAGCTCATAATCTAAATTTGGTAATTGTTGAGGCAGTCAAAATTGTTGTTCCTGTCACTGATTTCTTTCCAACATTGCAAATGTGCTACAACTTTCTGAGTGGCTGCACTGTTCATTCATGATGGATGTCATTTCAGAATAACATGTATCCATATGAACAACCAGTTGAACTCAAAGCAATGTCAGGTGCATTCCATGAATGCTATCAAATCCAATTACACAAACAAATGTTCATTTCTTCAAGTAGACCAGAAATTTATTTATTGCATGCTTCTTATGTGTAATGTGTTTCATGAAGCCAAAGGGGCATCTGATGTACTCCAAAGTTCAAAGTTACATTATATTAAGCAGCAAATCTTATTGAAGCCCTTATTGAGGAGTTACGAATGTATCGACTGGAGCAAAATTCAAGCCATTTCTTTGAGAATTCGTTCTATATTTTAACAGAAAATGGTCTTAACAGCTGTAAAAATTGATCAGCATGCTCAAGAAGTACCAGCAGTAATTTAGAAAACTTTGTCAGTTTGACCTTGGTTAGGAAATGCAACACTAGTTCTGGATCATCTGAAATGAAAAAAAAAAATGTATTGTATCCGACCATTGATGTCTTTGTAAATGAGCTTAAGAAGTGTTTCTGCCTAGAAAGTGTTTAAATCTTTCAATCACTTTCTGGTCTAGGCCCAAAATCAAATGAGTTTGGGGATTATGACAGGATTTTACCACTTGCTAAGCATTATAAATTAAACCTAGAAGACGTTCAAATAGAAATGATACAAGCCAAAAGAATGTTTGAGAGGTCCAGTATTAGTTTTGAGTCGATGGAAGAGTTTGCAGAATACTTAAGACCTCTACAAATGGCATTTTCGGGACTAATTAAGGCTGTTAAAATCGGCATTCCTCTTCCTGTAAGTATTGCTTGATGCAAAAGATCATTCAGTAAATTATATATAATTAGGAATCACCATAGAACAACAATGGTTGGTTCTAGAATCAAAAGTTTAGCAGTAATCAGCATTCATAGGAGAAGAGCACTAAATATTGATTTGGATAAGATTGTGGATGGTTTATTAGAAAGTATCCTAACAGTCGAATTGTTCTTGTATAAAATGTACTTAATAGCAGTCACAAAGGTTGTATTTTCTTGTTAAAAATATCGAATTGAATCCCTCAATTGGAACTGAATGTTGTTATATAATTGTGGTGACAAAATTGTATTTAGGGATTACAAGTTTTAGCTTTTCAACTGATGCAGAGTTAGGAGGCTAAACACAGGTAATGTGCTGTTTATTGTGTAACAAACAGTGTACATTAACTGTGCTTCTGAAAAGGTGCCAGAGTAACTGCCAATATATTTAATCTTTAAGATAAGTGAATTGAGAACTGCAATATATGCAGTCCTTGAGATATCTGAATTCTGTTTTTCAATTTTTCAAAACACCAATTATTAAAAAATGCTGATTTATAACAATTTTGTGTAAACAAAGGTTTTGCCACCATATATTCATTGAATTATTTTTCAAACTGCCATCAAACTTATTTGAAGCCAATAACTTCATGTACTATTAGTACTAGGCACTTTTCCTCATCTCTTAAAACGAATTGGTCATCTTGCACAGTTAACTCTTCTATGTATCATTTACAACAAAGGGTAGGAAAAGGGTTAACCAGACTGTGAATTTCTGATATTTTTGTTTTGCAAAGATGTCACTTGTCAAAGTAAAGATGTCATAAAGAAATAAATCTTCTTTGTATTTACATTTTAATCTTTGGAATTACAGGTTCTGTCTATCAGACTTTCCCCACCAGGATGACTTTCCTTTGTATAATTTTTTTGCAAATCTCTAAATCGTTATGCAGAAATTTCTAAAGAAATGTGATAGTTCATACTATTACCAAAACTAATAGTAGATATGAAATTATTTCGAATTCAATATAGAAAGAAAATGCCTGCATCTTTTCTGCATCACATCCAAAGTGATCCTGTGAGAAGTGTAGAGCAAGATCTGCACCTCTGTGTCAGAAGTCTGACCTACAGTTTCAAGTTCTGCCTTTGATCATAAAAAATGGTAAGTCCCTTCCACAACAAATTACATTGCGGGTATGAGCCTAGTACTGTAAGTGACTTGAATTACATGAATGACATTGAAGAGGAAGAGATCACCCAGACAGATAACATTCCTTCATGTGACTGTTCCTCATGATATATACAATTCAGTCACTTGGGTTTTCAGGATATACTATTAAGCACTGGCCAAACGTTTTCAACATTTCAATCAATATAGTACAACACTGTTGCATGCAACTTGAGGATCCAACATGTTCAAATTTTTATTCAACTTGCATTCAATACTTATATTGATCTCGCCAACAATGGAAGATGTTGAATGCATTTGGCCATCCCTGACTTCAACATTGTTCAATGAAATGTTGTGTTTGCCCAGAGCTTTACATTCTTCAGCAAATAATAGGGAGGACTGTGCTTTCAAGTGTTAATCACATATGCTAAGGTGATGAATCATATAGCACTTTTGTATGGTCCATATGTGGTCAAATTATTCATTGAGAATATTCCATGCAGTAGTGTTAATAAAGAAACGAGTTATAGAGGCGACTAGCATATGAGTGGTGGGCATAACATTTTATAGGCAGTAAATATTTTCACACAAAAATAAAATTGAAAATTTTTTGTAAATTTATTTTTTATCAAGGGGGATAGATTGGGGAAGGCTTAGTCTTTTCTTAACCCATGGTTGGGTATGTTCTTGTATACAACCCTTAGGGTGTAACCAAATTGCACCATCTGGTCAGGTAGATGGCGCCTATACCACTTTTGTAAGCATTGACTAGCACTTTAGTTATTAGTTGAAATTGATTAGTAATTAGTTGAAATTGATTAGTAATTTAGTAATTGACAAATGTTTTAACTATGCTCTTTCCTTCAACAAAAGTCACTAGTGAAGCATGGCTGATGGGTTGTTGCACACACATATTTTTAGTATATTGGTACATATCTGTGGATTCTGCATACTTAACTTTTTTTAAGTGTCGGTTTTAAGGTTATTTACTTCGTTCATTTTTGGTTTGCCCACACCTGCCTGGAGCTGTTTACAATATTTGAATTCTGAAGCCAATAAATGTTATATTTAAATTGAGCATTAAACATCAACAACAAAACATTGGTCAGATGCTCGGAGTGTCTCCCGACTAACTGATCAGTGGTCACAACATTAATATTAACTAAATACATAACATCCCCTCCCTCATGATTAATATCAAGAAGTGACTAAAGGCTCAAACATTTGTATTTATAGTTCCATGTGCTCATCTGTGATTATTCAGATTGTTTGATGTTTGGTTTCCTACTGATTTTACTACTTCTCATCATGTAGTACTTCATACCTGTTTCTGAATCCTCTTTGGTTTGTACTTAGGTGGGTGTTGTTTTGGTGTTCTTGATCATAGTAGGTTGATGCATGGCTGGATATGTATCATCATGGTGCAATTCTTCTGGACATTGTATCAGTTAATCCTTTCTTACACTTAATTACTTCCTGTCATTGTTAATAGTTAGCATATATCCAAACACTTTATATATTCCTCACTCTGAAGATGTCGCAAGACTAGCAACGAAATGTCAGTAAAAATAATTTCTGTTTTTATTAGTCTCAGTTATTATGGGTCTTTTAAAAACTTTATGCTGGGCACTAATATTCTCCCAGATATTCAGAATGGAGAATGGTTATCAGATGAACACATTGACCTTGCACAGGCCATGCTTGCAAAACAATTTAACAACAATGGAAGTCTGCAGACTGTCTCTATATTCATTCCCAAAGGTTGTCAACTTGTTAATACTCCTGAACAGAATTTTGTACAAATCCTATATATTGGAGGAAATCACTAGATTGCTGTAAGTAATGTTCGGTGACCAAAGGACACATTTGTCATTTATGACTCTTTGTATAATGACATTGACTTCTCATGTAAAGCTAAATTTTTGCATCAAATGACATACATGCCAATCCCACCATCTAAGTTCATGTCTTTGCTGTGGGCAGACATGCAGAAGCAAGTGGGAACTTCTGACTGTGGATTATTTGCTATGGTGCGTTACTGCAAAATACTTATAGGAAACAGGAGAAAATGTGTGAGCACTTGTTGAAATGCTTTGAGGAAGGAATCCTATTACTTTTCCTGACATCAGATATGACCTGAAATCACCAAAGTTACCATAACAGACAACCATTGGTTGAAGTTTCTTTTCGTATATTTCAGGTAGTTGCTTCACCCAAAGTTATGGCATCTTGTTATCCTTGACTACCTACAATGGCACCCATTGAACCATATGTAAAGAATATCTTATGATTCAGTGCAACAAGTGCCTTGATTGGTTTCACTGTGGATGTGAAACAGTTCCAAGAGTGGTTAAAAAGAACACCCCTTTCCTTTTTAAAACCTGTAAATAGTTTTGTTATGCTTCATGACATACCTGTACAGACTGTAGGTTTGTATGCAGGTGATAAAATCTTGAGCAGTGGGTGCCAGTGTAGGTAGTCAAGGATAACAAGATGTGATAACTTTGAGTGAAGCAACTACCTGAAATATATGAAAAGAAACTTTGATGTTTTGAGCGAAGGCCCTTTGTCAGGAAGTTAGTACGGTGTGTCAGGAAAACAACATGAGCTTTTATATTGTTCAATACAAAAGCGATCACGTGATAAAAAATAGACCACCAATAAGATGGATTTGGTAAAAACAAAGTGTAAATAAAAAATGTAAATCACATAACAGAATGTATTAAGGAGGAAACTAGGTAATAATTGCATAATATGCGGTTTTAAACAAGAACAAAATGGAAAGGGTTAGTAATACAGATACAATGAACTACCAAAAGACTTAAACATAAAAAAAAAACGCTCGTTAATACCATGGGGATGGACAGTGCCAAGTTTGGAAATGAGATGCATTTCATGTCTTTTGTGGCTATCATTGCTACCAGAAATGGGACAGAGGGCTCGAATTTTCATGTCTGAAACACTGTGATTACCAGCATTTAAATGTCTGGCAACAGGCTGGTAAGCATTGCCACCAATGACAGCCTGGCAGTGCTCACCAAACCTTGTCCTCAAAAGTCTTCCAGTTCCTCCAATGTAGAGCATGCCACATCTACTGCATGAGATGGGAGGAGGCGCATGTGAAATGGTGCTCAATACGATACTTAGATTTAGGTGCCATAACCTATGAAGTTACAAGTTTTACATTGACCCACACCACAAGGAAACGTGCCGTTATGTGATGATGAATCCTGTGGTAGGGAGCTATGGACTAGCATTTCATGGATATTTTTGCTGTGTCGAAAAGAGACTTGGGGGTTACTGGAGAAAATGGAAGATGTTTCAGAGTCGTTTTTCAGGATATGATAATTCTTCCTAATGACATCTCTAACTTTGAAATTAAAAGGATGATAAGTTGGAACTAGGGGAATTTTGTTATTAGTGGTGACATTAGACACATGCTCTCTAAGGGTTTCAGATCGGGGAATTTGGGAGGCCTTTGAAAACGCAGTATCCAAAAGGGAAGTGGGATAGCTATGTCGGACAAAAAAGTTTCTCATTTCCAGACTTTTGGTTTGAAAGTATTCATCTTCACTGCATAAGTGGCGAAGATGAAGGAACTGAGAGAAGGGAATTGACTTCTTGGTGTGGTAGGGGTGGGAAGAAGAAAATATAAGATAGCTGTGGGAGTCGGTAGACGTGTAGAATACAGAAGTAACAAGTTTATTGCCATTGATCGTTACGAGTGTATCTAAGAATGATACACTGGTCTCACTGATCTCCCATGTGAACTGTAATGCTGGATGGAAATTATTAACAAAGTTAATAAAATGCTCCAATTCGACACAGGAACATGATGCTGTACCAAGACAGTAATCGATGTACCTACCCAGGTAATCAGGTAATGGATCAGCATATTGTTGAAAGATTTGATTTTCCATAAAACCAACAAACAAATTGGCATAGTTGGGACCCATTTTGGTTCCCATGGCTACACCCTTTATTTGTTGGTAATGCTCACCATCAAAGCAAAAATTGTTGAGGGTGAGCACTAACTCAGCCAGTCAGATCAAAACAGAAGTAGACGGCTCGTGGTTGGGACGCTTATCTAGAAAGAATTTAAGGGCCCTTAAACCATCATGATGTGGGATCACAGTGTACAAGGATTTGATATCCATGGTGAAAATGAATTTGAGTGCCATGAAAATTCATTTTTTGAAAGATTTGGAGAGCATGTTTGGTATCCTTGATATAGGATGGTAAGTCCCTAACCTAGGGTGCCATAATGTGATGGAGATGAGCTTGGTGGGACAAGCACAGGCAGAGACAATGGGTCTACCTGGATTGTTAGGTTTGTGAATTTTAGGCAGGAAATACATGACAGGTGTGTGAGGTGTGGTGGTAATAAGATTCTTGGCAGTTTCAGGAAGATCACAAGAGGCGATAAAGTTGTGGATGATGCTAGAGATGGTAGTTTGGTGGGGTGGAAGTCAAATCCCTGTCAATCCTGTTGTAAAAAGCAGTGTCACTCAGTTGCCTGTGAGCTTCATTGCAATATGTCAGCCCTCCAAACAACCAAAGCACCACCTTTATCAGCTGGCTTGATAACAATGTCATCCCAAGCACGTAGTGATCAAAGGGCACTAAACTCAGTATCAGTGAGGTTGGATGTCCTTTTGGGCCTAAGCTTGGGAAGATGTTCTATGTCATGTTGACATTGTCAATTGAATAGTTCTAGGGACCCATATTGGTCTTCTGGTGGAGACTAGGAAGATTTCTTAGGGTTAATGGCCTCAAAAACGTCCTTGTCATGGACAGAAGATTGGTTGTGAAAGTATGCTTTTAGACATAATCGTCTAAAAAACAATTCAGTATTGATTCTAACTGAAAAAGGATCAAGGGACCCGGGACTGGGAACAAATTTGAGACCTTTCCCTAGGACAGATCTCTTGTGGTTGGATAAGGTTATATTGGGGGAAATAATAACTAAATTGCTCTCATTGGCTGAGCTAGTGTGGCAAGGGGTCAAAACGGGACAGGTGCCTAACAAAGAGTCAAATTTAGAAGCTTTACTTGCTTGAAGAAACGAGAAAAGTCTAGAATTCAACAAACAAATGAAATGTATGATGTCCTTTCTTAAAATCGAAGCGGTATGTCAGCCCTCCAAACAACCAAAGCACCACCCTTTTCAGCTGCCTTGATAACAACGTCATCCCAAGCACAAAGTGATCAAAGGGCACTATATTCAGTATCAGTGAGGTTCGATGGCCTTTTGGGCCTAAGCTTGGGGAGATGTTCTATGTCATGTCGACATTGTCAAATCAATAGTTCTAGGGACCCAAATTGGTCTTCTAGAGGAGACCAGGAAGATTTCTCAAGGTTGATGGCCTCAAAAACGTCCTTGTCAGAGACTGAGCATTGGTCGTGAAAGTGTGCTTTTAGACATAATCATCTAAAAAAAATTTGGTATCAGTTCTAACTGAAAAAGGACTGAGGGACCCGAAGCTGGGAACAAATTTGAGACCTTTCCCTGGGACAGATCTCTCATGGTCGGATAGGGTTAAATTGGGGGGGGGATCATAACAACTAAATTACTCTTGTTGCCTGAACTAGTGTGGCTAGGGGTCGAAACTGGATGGGTGCCTAACAAAGAGTCGAATTTAGAAGCTTTACTTGCTTGAAGAAACGAGAAAAGTCTAGAATTCAACAAACGAATGAAATGTATGATGTCCTTTCTTAAAATACTAGGACATACCAAAGATTAACTGGAATTGGCAAGCAAAATATCTCAATCTAAAGTCTGAATGTACAGAGACATCGAATCAATGGCAATGTGCATCAAATGCCAACTGTGTTCAAAACAAGCCTTAGTGACATGGCAAATATTGGGCGAGTGAGAATATAAGTTCAAGGACGATTTAAAGCCATTAGGGATGACTTTATATTGTATACAGCGACTAAGAAAGAAAAGATGGTTGGAGAAACGAGTTTTAGATAAAGTAAGGTCAAAAAGGCACAAGGAAGGCTTAGCAATACACAGTAAATATAATGTGATGTGACTTACCATTTCATTCCGGAGAGTATGGCTAAATCTGTTGAGGTTTACCTGTAACTGGATTCTTTGGCGATAAAATCTTGAGCAATGGGTGCCAGTGTAGGTAGCTGAGGATAACAAGATGCGATAACTTTGGGTGAAGCAAATATACTTCCTGACGAAGGGCCTTTGCTCAAAATGTCGAACTTTCTTTTCGTATATTTCAGGTAGTTGCTTCACCCAAAGTTATCACATCTTGTTATCCTCGACTACCTACACTGGCACCCATTGCTCAAGATTTTATTGCCGAAGAATCCAGTGACAACGATGGTAAACCTCTAGAGATTTATCCATACTCTCCGGAATGAAATGGTAAGTCACATCACATATTTACCGTGTATCACTAAGCCTTCCTTACACCATTTTCTCAAGCCATCTTTCCTTTCTTGGTCGCTGTTTACGATATAAAGTTATCCCTAACGGCTTTAAATCGTCCTTTAACTTATATTCTCACTCACCCAATATTCGCCATATTATATCTTGCCATGTCACTAAGGCTTGTTTTGAACAAAGTCAACATTCGATGTGCATTGCCATTGATTAGATGTCTCTATACATTCAGACTTTAGATTCAGATGTTTCACGTATCAAATCCAGTTTATCTTCAGTATGTCCTTCGATTTTAAGAAAGGACATCATACATTTCATTTGTTTGTTGAATTCTAGACTTTTCTCGTTTCTTCAAGCAAGTAAAGCTTCTAAATTTGACTCTTTGTTAGGCACCTGTCCCGTTTTGACCCCTTGCCACACTAGCTCAGCCAATGAGAGCAATTTAGTTATTATTTCCCCCAATATAACCTTATCCAACCACAAGAGATCTGTCCTAGGGAAAGGTCTCAAATTTGTTCCCAGTCCCGGGTCCCTTGATCCTTTTTCAGTTAGAATCAATACTGAATTGTTTTTTAGACGATTATGTCTAAAAGCATACTTTCACAACCAATCTTCTGTCCATGACAAGGACGTTTTTGAGGCCATTAACCCTAAGAAATCTTCCTAGTCTCCACCAGAAGACCAATATGGGTCCCTAGAACTATTCAATTGACAATGTCAACATGACATAGAACATCTTCCCAAGCTTAGGCCCAAAAGGACATCCAACCTCACTGATACTGAGTTTAGTGCCCTTTGATCACTACGTGCTTGGGATGACATTGTTATCAAGCCAGCTGATAAAGGTGGTGCTTTGGTTGTTTGGAGGGCTGACATATTGCAATGAAGCTCACAGGCAACTGAGTGACACTGCTTTTTACAACAGGATTGACAGGGATTTGACTTCCACCCCACCAAACTACCATCTCTAGCATCATCCACAACTTTATCGCCTCTTGTGATCTTCCTGAAACTGCCAAGAATCTTATTACCACCACACCTCACACACCTGTCATGTATTTCCTGCCTAAAATTCACAAACTTAACAATCCAGGTAGACCCATTGTCTCTGCCTGTGCTTGTCCCACCGAGCTCATCTCCAGTTATCTTGATCACATTATGGCACCCTAGGTTAGGGACTTACCATTCTACATCAAGGATTCCCAACGTGCTCTCCAAATCTTTCAAAAAATTAATTTTCATGGCACTCACAAATTCATTTTCACCACGGATGTCAAATCCTTGTACACTGTGATTCTGCACCATGAAGGTTTAAGGGCCCTTAAATTCTTTCTAGATAAGCGTCCCAACCACGAGCCGTCCACTTCTGTTTTGATCTGACTGACTGAGTTGGTGCTCACCCTCAACAATTTTTGCTTTGATGGTGAGCATTACCAACAAATAAAGGGTGTAGCCATGGGAACCAAAATGGGTCCCAACTATGCCAATTTGTTTGTTGGTTTTATGGAAAATCAAATCTTTCAACAATATGCTGGTCCATTACCTGATTACCTGGGTAGGTACATCGATTACTGTCTTGGTACAGCATCATGTTCCTGTGTCAAATTGGAGTGTTTTATTAACTTTGTTAATAATTTCCATCCAGCATTACAGTTCACATGGGAGATCAGTGAGACCAGTGTATCATTCTTAGATACACTCGTAACGATCAATGGCAATAAACTTGTTACTTCTGTATTCTACACGTCTACCGACTCCCACAGCTATCTTATATTTTCTTCTTCCCACCCCTACCACACCAAGAGGTCAATTCCTTTCTCTCAGTTCCTTTGTCTTCACCGCTTATGCAGTGAAGATGAAAACTTTCAAGCCAAAAGTCTGGAAATGAGAAACTTTTTTGTCCAACGTGGCTATCCTACCTCCCTTTTGGACACTGCCTTTTCAAAGGCCTCCCAAATTCTCTAATCTGAGACACTTAG
Source organism: Heliopora coerulea (assembly GCA_030142905.1). Lineage (NCBI taxonomy): Eukaryota > Metazoa > Cnidaria > Anthozoa > Scleralcyonacea > Helioporidae > Heliopora > Heliopora coerulea. The sequence continues at coordinate 305,926 of JASJOG010000216.1, forward strand.
AGACCATGTGTCTAATGTCACCACTAATAACAAAATTCCCCTAGTTCTAACTTATCATCCTTTTAATTTTAAAGTTAGAGATGTCATTAGGAAGAGTTATCCTGAAAAACGACAATGAAACATCTTCCATTTTCTCCAGTAACCCCCTAGTCTCTTTTCAACGCAGCAAAAATATCCATGAAACCCTGGTCCATAGCTCCCTACCACAGGATTCGTTGTCACATAACAGCACGTTTCCTTGTGGTGTGGGTCAATGTAAAACTTGTAACTTCATAGATTCTTCCACCACTATTCTGGCACCTAAATCTAAGTATTGTATCAAGCATCATTTCACATGCACCTCCTCCCATCTCATCTACTGCATCTCATGCAGTAGATGTGGCATGCTTTACATTTGAGGACAAGGTTTGGTGAGCACTGCCAGGCTGTCATTGGTAGCGATGCTAACCAGCCTGTTGCCAGACATTTAAATGCTGGTAATCACAGTGTTTCAGATATGAAAATTCGAGCCCTTTGTCCCATTTCTGGTAGCAATGATAGCCACAAAAGACAGGAAATGTGTCTCATTTCCAAACTCGGCACCATCCATCCCCATGGTATTAATGAGCCTTTTTGTTATGTTTAAATCTATTGGTCTAGACCTGATGTTAGTTCATTGTATCTGTATTACTAACCATTTCCATTTCTTGTTTAAAACTGCATATTATGCAATTATAACCTAGTTTCCTCCTTAATATATTCTGTTATGTGATTTACAGTTTTTGTTTACACTTTGTTTTTACTGAAACCATCTTATTGGTGGTCTATTTTTTATCACGTGATCGCTTTTGTATTGAACAATATAAATGATCATGTTGTTTTCCTGACAAAGGGCCTTTGCTCGAAACATCAAAGTTTCTTTTTGTATATTTCAGGTAGTTGCTTCACCCAAAGTTATCGCATCTTGTATACAGGTGTTTGTTTAGATGTATATAATAATATTAGGTTTGTATATAACAGCAGACCAGTCCCGTTTGTTGGTACTGTAGTTTAGACGTTAAAATTATCCTACAGCTTGATGTACATTTACAATTATATGGAAACCAGACTTGAATGAAAGATTTCTGACTTTCAAGGTCATATTTGTGCAATAATAGTCATAAATAACGATTTATTTTGTGAACTTGCCATTAATTTACCTTCTGCTCATGAACATCTCATTGTAACATGTTGAAAGAACAGTAAACTCTACATTGCAGTTATCTTTAAACCAGGAGCCATTCTGCAGTGAATAATGCAGTGTTTCTGTCTACAAATCGTTGTTAATCTTTAAATACAGTGGAACAATATTTACCTAGACATAAAATGAAGATTGGGCGAGTGAGAATATAAGTTGAAGGACGATTTAAAGCCTTTAGGGATGACTTTATATTGCAAACAGCAACTTACCCTACAGCTTGATGTACATTTACAATTATATGGAAACCAGGCTTGAATGAAAGATGTCGGACTTTCAAGGTCATATTTGTGCAATAATAGTTATAAATAACGATTTATTCTGTGAACTTGCTATTAATTTACCTTCTGCTCATGAACATCTCATTGGAATATGTTGAAAGAACAGTAAACTCTACATTACAATTATCTTTAAACCAGGAGCCATTCTGCAGTGAATAATGGAATGTTTCTGTTTATAAATCGTTGTTAATCTTTAAATACAGTGGAACAATATTTACCTAGACATAAAATGAAGATTGGGCGAGTGAGAATATAAGTTGAAGGACGATTTAAAGCCTTTAGGGATGACTTTATATTGCAAACAGCAACTTACCCTACAGCTTGATGTACATTTACAATTATATGGAAGCCAGGCTTGAATGAAAGATGTCAGACTTTCAAGGTCATATTTGTGCAATAATAGTTATAAATAACGATTTATTTTGTGAACTTGCCATTAATTTACCTTCTGCTCGTGAACATCTCATTGTAATATGTTGAAAGAACAGTAAACTCTACATTACAGTTATCTTTAAACCAGGAGCCATTCTGCAGTGAATAATGGAATGTTTCTGTCTATAAATTGTTGTTAATCTTTAAATACAGTGGAACAATATTTACCTAGACATAAAATGAAGATGAGAGCCCAGCACAAAATTCGGAAATGTGATGTCATCACACTCAGGAATTAGACAAAAATACACGAATAAAGTTTAATTAAAGTTCACAATAATGTCTCTTTTGACGAAAGGATTGATATCATTTCTAAGCTTTTTCTCAACTCAACCCACTATCTTGGTTTTACTTATGCACAGTTTAAGGAATTACTGTTGTCATTTTCTTTTTAATGGCCACCTTTAATTGCTGTGTTGTTAATTCAATGGTCATTATTTAGACCAAACATTATCTGCATGAATACTTGTACATTCTCCTGGCTGCATTATTGAGTTGTACCAAATGGAAAAGACAAATACACAATGCAGTGGAATTAGGTAAACATTGTTTCACTGTATTTAAAAAATTAACAGCAATTCATAGACAGAAACATTGTATTATACACTGTCCCACCTTTCAGCCTGGGCAGTCTGTGAAACTGACAGTACAATCTCAGACCGCTGCATTGCATGCTGAGATAGCACACTTCAGTTTGAGCATGCACATTAGTTTCTAAACAATCTCAGACTGCAACACCGGCCTTTATCTCCAACAAAACTCATGAGACTATGAATTTTTTCTTTCTCGGTGCACTTACATAAGGGACCTCCAAATGCAAATTTGCAATGTTGATAAAACCACTTACGTTCCTTGTCGAGGTCTGTTGTATGACTATGGGTAGCTTTCTGCCATTTTCAACATTAATTCATTAAATGCAAATCGGTTTGTCGCTAAATCCCGTTTCTTGACACCATGTTATCTATTTTGTGGAACATGAACAACAAAACATCAGTTGGATGCTCAGAGTGTCTTATGACCAACTGATCAGCAGTCACAACAATAACTGAACTTTAAATGGGTAAATACAGAAGCAAGAATGAAAACGCTTCCTTTTATGTACATGCTTGGAGAGATTCCAACCCTCCTGATTTAATCAGGGCTCTCTCAATTTTTATAAAACTCTCCGGATTTTTCATGACATTATGAAAAAAAATTACATGTAATTGTTAGTATTTTTTTCGATCTGAGTATCCCCAAAAATCCTAGCGTGCTCTTTTCTCGTGTTGTTCAGGCTCACTTGGCCAGCAGTCTTACCCATTAGCTGCTCCAAAATGGTAGATAAGCATGATTACCAAGACTCCAGTTCTGAGATAAGCAATTCAGAAAGTAATAACAGCGATCTAAAGCAGACCAAGAAGAAAAAATACAAAACCAGATACTCGAAAGAGTGTGAGAAAACGTATCCATTTCTGAAGGCTTCCTCTACCCATGTTTCAGAAAACGAGTACAAGTTCCACAGCACTTGCTGCAATTCAAATCTCTCGTGTGCACAAGGAGGCATCGATAATGTTGCCAAACATGCAAGTAAGCATTAATTTTGAAGAGTTTAAATAAAATTATTATTTTAAGCATCCTATTTCATAGGATTTGTTAAGTATTTGTTTAATCTTGGATTTTAGGTACCCCGAAACATAAAGGAAGTCAGAAAGCAGCAAGGAATTTGACAATACACAAATTTTGTGTAAACCCACTAAAGATCTGACAACTTTGCATCCATCAATACAAGCCGAGGTTAAAATGGCTATGATGATCATTCATCACAACACATTTTTTGATTTATCAGACCATCTAATGCAAATTGTTAAGCTTGAATTCAAAGGTAGTGGTGCAGCTGAAATTTTTGCTTGTGGACATCCTAAGACTTCTGCCATTATTAACAGTCTTGGAAACAAGTTTAAGGCAGAATTGGTAGATGATATGAAGAAGTTTCCATTCAGTTTTACAATTGATGGAAGTAATGACACTGGAATAGCAAAAATGTATCCCATCACAGTACGCATTTATGATGTCAACTTTAACAGAGTAATGACGAAATTTTTTGATCTGATCCTCAATGAAGGAAGTTCTAGTGGAACAGCTGAAACCATCTTTTAACATGTTGATGCCTTTTTTCAAAACCAGGACTGGGAGTGGACAACACCAATGTTAACAATGGTGCACATGACTCTATTAAAAGTTGGGTGCTAGAAAAAGTGCCCAACGTTGTTGTTGCACGCTGTCGATGCCATGTGTTGCACAATGCAGCAGCAAAAGGTGCCACAGCATTTGCAGATGCCACTGATTTGAAAAATCAACAAAGAGGAAGGGAATTTTGAAGGAGTATTGTATGTTTTGTGATACCGAGTATGCGGAAGTTGTTAAGTATATTTCTGTTCGATGGCTTTGTCTATAGCATTGCTTGAACAGAGAATTAAGGAAATATGTGGTACCGAAGTCCTACTTTCTATCAGAAAATGAGAGTGGCAATCGATTTACATGCTTGAAGGAATCATTCCAGGATGCCATGAGTAAAATATACCTCATGTTTTTTCAGTCAGTTTGCTACAGAAACTTCCAAATCTCAGCAATGTGGCATTGGCTGTTTTGACAATACCGCACATTAATGCAGGAGAAGAGCGAGTGTTTTCAATGATAAGGAAAAATAAAACAGACTTTCATTCTACCTTAGATCTATCAAGATCGCTGAGCTCAATTATGAGTATCAAAATGAATAAGCCAGCAAATTTATTACCATGTCACAGATTTAAACCTTCCAATAACCTGTTTAAAAAATGTAAAGGAGCCTGCAGAGAGTATAACAGAGCTCATACCAGTGTGGCACCCCACTGAATACATTTATACTGGGGAACAAGAGCACTACAATTATTTATAAACTCTTGCCGAGGGTATGGTGTAAAAAAAAAAATAAGACATCTACTTATTTGTTTGTGAAAATATGGATTAAGAGTAAAGTAACAGAATAAGCCCAGAGATGTTCTGGATAAGAATAAAGACCTTATAGATTAACTCACAAAATTATTTTAAAATGTGGGAAAAGAAATTGAGTAAACCTGATGTAGCAAAAATTCTTGGGGGATTCCTCCTATGTGTAGAGGCTCTGAGGTTGAAAGGCTCCCTATTTTCCTTCATAAGGGGTTGGAATCTCTGTGCTTGCCAGTCGCATGTGGTTTAATTTCTTGAAGCCATCTTATAAAGTTATTGGACAATTCATGATTCGAATGTTGAATGAGCAGTTTTCCAACTTATCACTTTTTGTGGCAAAGGTTTGAGTGCATTCTTTCTGATGAATTTCAACAAAAGTTAAGCATAAGAGACCTGAAGTTGGCGTTTGTAATCTGGACATTTCCTGAGCAACTTATTGTTTATGAAATTCTTTGCTTGAGTTGAACGGATGTTGATTTGTACGAATCAAGACTTTTCATGTTCTGATAACCATGCTCTTATCTGTGCTACATAAATTGCAGGTATGTCTAAATCTAGAAGCTTTGAAATACAGGTGTTGCAATCAGAATGGTTTGTTAATCTTCCTTGTAGGTCATTGTTTTGAGCAGCTTTCAAAATAGTTTCCTGACAACATTCTCCCCTAAGGGACACTTCTTGTACCAAATATTATCTCCTTTTCAATATTCAACCAACAACTGCTTTCTTATATATTTTAAAACTTATCAAGAAAGTTCAAACTTGTCTTCAGCAAATTTGTTGTTGAAACTTTTTGAGATGCCTGTAAATGCTTCATAGAAAAGCTATTAGAGTTGTGGATTTATACTGTATGCTTTGCCATTTTTCTTATTTAATTATTTGAAAATAAACATAAGCAGAAAGTTTAACCATGGAAAAGCTATGTTTTTTTTATTTATCCCTGCTCATTCTTCTTTCCACAAAAGTTTAACCAGGTTTGATTGTCATTTTTTTTTTGTGCGGTCTGCAGTAAAATTGTAGAACTTGTTCATGTTTTCTTTGTCAATTTTGTAATTAATTTCATCTTCATCATGAAAGTCTCATATGTCTGGATGAATAGTGTAATAGAATAATAATACCTCCTAGTCTTTTGTCACCAATTTTTTAATGAAAAAATGTAAAAAAAAGTTTCCAGTCATGAGCAGTCTGTAAGGTTGCTGCCTGTCCTGTAACCTGCAATGAGAATGGTCTGTTTTTAAAATGGACAGTCTGGCCATGTAATGACAAGTCTTACTTTGTGGCAAACTGGGTGAGAAGTGTAAATGGAAAACCACACAATATACTACAAGCAAGCATTCTTCTAATTGTGAGAGTAAATCTGTTAGGCCTGGTTTACACTAAGCAAAATAACAAGATAATCAAGTCATGTGAAAGCAAAAGGCCCTCAGTTTCTATCAATACGTCAATATGGAATTAAGGACATGAGGAAAAATGTGATCTTTTTGCATTATAATGTTCGTGTTCTTATGGGGTTTTGTCACTAGTGGTAACTTCAGATTTTGTAATCTGTTAAAGTTTATTCCTACTGAACGTTTTAAAACAGAAATGACAATTTAAAACCTAAATATCATGATTGATTAGCAATTATATATATAAAAAAATTTCCAGTTCTTGTAATTTTTTTGCCAAATCATTCAGGGCTTATTATTTTATTTTTAATTATTTTTTATTGCATTCACTCTCCCATTTATGAGACAGACCATTTGCTTATGAAAGGTTAAATTTTAGAGTTATCGACAATTTTGAAAAATAATCAACCTTACTCAAAGGGTGGGTAAGTTGTTGTACAGATGTATTTCTAGTAGGTAGATGAGGAGGTTGGCAGAGGAAAGAGAAAGTCTTGTCAATTTCAGAATTGACTCCAAAGAAATTACTCCTCCATGAAGTCCAAAACGTGGTAAATAACTTGATTCTGAACTTCATATACAATTGCATTGGTCTTGATCAAGTTAAATGGATTGAAATTTGGCTTAATTAATTTGAATAAAGTTTTGGTGATTAATATGTATGTATATCACCTGATGCTATGGTGATGAAGCTGTCTCATTGTCACTTAGCAAGCCAATTTTTTTAGTTTTTATCTTGGATGCTTAAACATTAAATATTTTTAAACCCCTGCCATAAATGCAGTATTTTCAAAGCAGGCAATGTAGATGAAACATAAAAATTTAAATACACATTGATCAACTCTATACAGAGGACAACATGAAAATACTGATTCACAGAAGGCATTCTGCAGCTTTTATAAAGTATAACTTCTTAATTTATATTTGAACTGAAGAGGATAAGCCAACACAATATCATGGTATCGAACATTTTTATTACAATCTAAGAAAAAATGAATAATGATATCAAGAAATTACAACTTTTAAATCCAACTAAATTAAATAGTGTTGGATTTATTATCTTCTGTTTACGAACATGAAAAATTCAAAAATATTACAAATCCCGAACTCTCTGACGTCATTCGTGCTCGAAATAAATTAATGGAATCAAGAAGAAATAAAGATTACGGTGACACAGATCAAATTAATTTTTTAAAAAAACTAGATATTGATAAAAAAAAATGGAAGTACAAATAATAATACTGCTGATGCTGATAATGATGATGATGATGGTGGCACATCCAGCACTTATGACACACAAGGACAAAGAGGATTTCATGATAGTATACAAAACAAAAGATGGATATATTAAACTTCCTAATGGAAAAACATTGAATATACCCTACGACAATTTTATTCATGATTTTGGAAAAAATATTTCAAGAGAAAGTATGTATTCTTTGAGAAAAAATGAATGACAATTATTATTGAGAAATCTTAAAAAATTTAATATCTCCATAACCAGTATACGAAATATAGAATTACAAGAAGAATATACAGAAATGACACCACCATCTTCATCTCGACGAGTGGTGTCATCTATGCAGGCATTGCCCACTATTCCTTCACGATGACGAGCATTACCATATTTGCCATCACCCCCTTCTACAGCACCAAAAAGTTCTTCTGTGATAAGAAAACGAATATTTTTACCATTATGAATGGTTTTCAAAATACATTTTTACAAACCCAAGAATTGAATGCAATTGCTAAATCAAATATTTCTGGGTATTTATCCTGCTGATGTAAATTCACTTGAAAAGAAAGAAAAAAAAAGATGTGGATGGATATGGAATACAGATGAAAAACACTTACCTGGTCAACATTGGATTGCCATTTATAAAAAAAATAAAACTTTATATTTTTTCAACAGTTACGGGTACTCTCCAGAATTTTATCAAAAATCTTATTGGAGATTAAAAAAATATCAATTTGTAAATATAAGTAAAAATATTCAATTACAAGCAAATTGGACGTCCACTTGTGAAGCATGGTTACTTTTATTTTTATATTATTGTTTTCACTATGATATGTTTCCTTTTTATCTTTTTTCATCGATAAACGAAATGAAAAATTAACAGACATTATTTAATTTAATAAAAAGAATTTTCAAACAAGAAATCAATAAACCCATTCAAAGAACTTGTAGACAAAATCAATACTGTACACCAAAAAAGTAATAAATTTTTTTATTAATTAAATATAATACATTGTTCATCTGGAAATATGCCCGTTCTTATTCTTGTATTTTCAAAATTTTTTGGATCATTATCAAAAACAAGATATTCATACGTATTTTTATAAGCTTCTTTTATTGAGTAAAATAACTCTTGGGAAATTTTCAATTGAAAAAAAACGAAAATAAATTTCTACTATCTCCGATATTATTAAAAAGAACTTGATATAAACTATTGCTACGAAGTTGTCTAAATTTCTCATTACAATACATCATATCTTGACAAACAAATATCAAACTAATATTTTGATAGTGAAAATCTTTCATCACATATTCGTTTAATTTTGTTAAATTATCTTTATCTCCCGATGCCATGAACATCAAATCATCTAAAATTAACATAACATTTTCTCCATAACGTTCTACAATTTCACGAACACCGGGAATGGTTTTGGTACGTTTGATAAATTTGATGTTAATAGATTTTCCTTTTTTTTTTTTCCACTTCTTCTTTCATCCTATTAAAAATATCCTGATATTCTGTACCATGTAAATATAAAATCAAACTGGGTATCGGTACCACCATGTCTTCAAGATATTTAATCAATTTAAACAACCAATACATTTTTCTCAACTGACTCGGACCTACCACATTCATCATAAATGGGTGGTTAAATTGAATCGTATTACATTTTAACAAATTGTCTTTCTAGGGAAAAAAAATAAAAAATATCCAAATGGTAGTGTGGTAAAATCATCGACTATACGTTTGTCAAAAGTAAAAGAAAAAATTTTCGTTTCATCTTTCGTATAAACCATTTGTGTTTTCGTTCGTGAAATAACGTCAGTATATTTAATTTCAATCTTGTTTCGTTTGTCTTCCACCGTTTGTTTCATCAATTCGAAAGTTATTTTATTTTTCCCTTCCCCTTTTTAAAGAAAACCCTTTCGCATGCACAATCGTTTTGCCCAAATTGGTCACATAAGAATAACATTTAGGTCTGGTAGAACAAAAACTCTCAATCCACTCTCCTTCATTCAATTCACTCGTCAATTCACCTAAATAATTTCCACATTGAACATTCACATCAGTTTCATCCATATTAGTATAATAAATAATCGAATCTGTATCGAAATACAACATGCGATGTTGTAACTCATGTAATTTCTCGTAAAGTCTGAGTCGCGAATAACTAGTGACAAAACAAGCCACAATTACATTACCATTTTTTAATGGAGTGATATATGCTTCCTGGGGATGTAAACACAATCTCATACTATCTTCAGAAACAAAATCGAATGTGGTTAATTCCTATCTTTTGTCTTGTACCCATTCCATTAATTCATCATAATTTTTAACAAAAATCACTTTTGTATTCCCTTCATTTTGAGCAAATTTTCCCCATAGGAAGTTTAATAAAGTTTTAGCAACTGTTCGCATCCCTTCATTCCTAATAATTTTTTCCCGATCCAACTGAATTCCCTCGTGATCCAAATAGCCCGTGATATATTCATCAACAACGGATTCTTTTACTTGTCCGTTTTCATCGAAACAATTATTAGGAAAACCGAATGATTCTTGTTTAATTTTTAAAAATGTATTTACATATTCTTGGAATATTTTTCCTTTTTTTTTATAATCATAAATTTCGTAAACATCTTTCACAACATAACCTAACTCAACGGCTTTTTTAATTCCTCGCTAACCCAAGTTTCTTGTAAACATCTATCTTCCTCGTCCTCGTGATCACATTTCGACTGGTTTAATTCAGCACACTTACGACACAAAACAAACATCAATTTCCCGTTAATTTGACTAGGTAAAACTGGAAATAATAATCCTTTCGGAGGTAAAACTTTACACTTAACCAAACCAAAAACATCCAAAACACTTCGTCCTGTACATTCTTGACCTACATAAATGTTCAGATGACCTAAAGGATAATCAAAAGTTTTCTGCACAAACGGGTAAAGAGATGTAAAATAGACAAAAAATTTTTTCATTTTTTTTACAACAGGACTAGTTCATCCACCGAATAATGCAGATCTCGGTTCCGAAGGAAAAACATGAAAAAAATTTTTTTTCTGTAATTTTATTTTCTCTCTCGACAAATTCTGACTTCTTACAAATTCGCATTCCCATTGTTCGATCACCGTATATCCCAAACCACGTAATTGTTCAGTTTGCTTGCAAGTTCGATAATTTAATTTACCAAATTGATGAGATAATCTTTCGTTATAAACATGAGGAGAATAACAGCTCAAACAACCATGATAATAACATCCGTGAAATTGATAAACAGTATTCGTATCTTCGTCAAACCCGTCTACATAATCTCCGATTTTTTTCTCACCACTTGGATGTAACTTAGAAAAAAATCGTTATTTATTTTCTGAAATTTTTTCCAACCATATCAAAGCAATAATACTTTGATTGATTTGAGATCGATAACCCAAGGAAGGTAATACACCGATTGTTTTTTTTTTCGTAAAAAACATGATCTAAAAATATGCATTGCCAAACTAGCAATCTTCATACACTGAACATCATAAAAAGCGTACACCGCATTGTTCGTACTCATACGAATCAATTGAGAAAATTCAATGCAAGCTTTTCATAAAATTTCCACATCCATTTGGCAGTAATAAAATAATTGATCTTTAAAAACATAGGTTTTCCCTTCCCAACTCAAATACCATTTATCAAATTTTTTCTTCTCATCTTTGTTCATCCTTTTAACAATCTCACCAACATAATCAATATCGGTAAATCGATAAGGATGATAACCTTTTTCCACATTCTCTCCCAATCCCATACATCGCGGTAATTTTTCAAGCCTCATTTGAAAAAACAAATAACTATCCAAGACGTGACATGATTGATATTCCAATTACATGATTTTATTCCCCGACATGACAACATTAGGTGTTGTCACTCCTTTTTTCTCCAATAACCAATTTAAAATAAATACTGTATCAAAACGCGATCTGTTGTAAGCAATCCACACCGAATTATTTTGAGAACATAAATTCAAGAAAATCATCTAAAGTATTATCTCCACAAAAAACGCATCTACGTTCTCCACAACATTTCACACTTTTCACTTTTCTTTCCAACTCATTTATTTCAAAATCGTGATTTTCACATTTCAAACACACTTTTTCCACTACACAATAATATGGAATCAAACAATGAGTCACCTCATCTTCTTTAGTTTCAAAATAAAAAAAAAATGTGGTTTTTGGCATTTTTTCAGATTCCGAACTAGGTTGGATCGTGGTCATATAACAAAAATGTGGTTTCTTTACATACTGATTGCAATTATTTCAAAATACTTTATCGCACTTATGTAAGCATATTCCATTAAAATTAAACGGTTTTCTTTGTACAATCGAACCACATTTACGACAATACTTAAAAAATTCACACGGTGTATACTTTCGATCAAAATCAAAACAACGATTTTGATAATGATTAACCATACACTCTTGATTGGTAAAATACAGATTACATAATGTACAAACAACCGATGGAGATAAATCACGCACTTGATTATGAAAAGAATAACATAAAAAACACATGGTCGGCACACTACAGAGGTGACCTTCACATTTACATTTCATACACTTAACACAAATCGTATTTTTCCCTGATCCATAAATAAATTTCGAAAAATTTAAAACCAAATCATAATGGTTCTTATTCAACCAAACACCAATGACGTCATTTGTCAATTGCATCAATCGTCCCGTTGCATCCATTCGTGAATCGTATTTTTGTATTTCAATGAAAACAGTACCAAATCGACATTTTTATTTTTTAAAAACTTATCATAAACAATAGGAAAATGATGACCCGAAACGACACAAGATTTACGACCTTTCCCGATTTGTTTGTAAAATTCTAGAATTTCATCTTCATTCAAAACTTCTTCAATTTTTTTCTTACGCATCGTAAGTAATTCCCATCCTTTCGTTTTTCTTAAATAATGCAATCCAATTAAAATACAAATCAAAAAACAAGCATCGGGACAAGATTTTTTCAATTCCCCTCCATAATTAATGTTATACACACCTAATTTAAAATCTCTTCCATACTTTTTTAATTCACCATCATCACCACCACCGCATTCATCTTGACCCTTCCCCAAATACCTATAAATCTTTTTCACTTTCGTTTGTCACTGATGTTTTTTCCCATCCCCCTTAATCTTAGAAATCATAACATTGGTCACCCATAATCCATTCATCATTATAAACTTATTACTCTGCATGTGATGCGCCAAAGCATTAAACAACATATCTACCATCAAATTATTCACATTCAATGTTGCCGTTGAAAACAGACGCTCAGGAAATTTATCAAAATACAATTTAACAATATAGCCATCATGTTGATGAACTACTTTGAGAACTCTTGCAAATGCTTTCTTCAGTAAATTTTCCACATCCGGTAAACTCATTCGATTATTAACACGAACCACCAAACGATAAGTATAAGAATGTCTGTGAAACACATCATGTTCCACCTCAGTTCCAGTACTCTCAAATTAAAACGTTCCTCTCCTCACATCTGGTAAAGCAAGTGTACACGTTTTCCGAAATGTACTTACTATCTGATTGATTTCTTGTTTCGAAAATTGACATTTATTTTTTTCTCCCATTTTGTTTTCGTTTACGTCTAATTATCCTTTGTAACCAAAAATCACGACAACACCGTCGTGCAAAGTTGTGACCTGGACAGAAGGTGAATTATTAACAAAAATACAATTCATTTTCAAAAACGGATTTTTTTCCACTAATACAATCCATAATGAGAAAAAGTTTAGTAGAAATCGAAATTTACTATTTTAAAGATGAAAACAAAGAAAAGGTAGAACCTTGTCTTACGTTCTTAGATAATAATGAAGACGTTTTATTTTCTGCATTTTTATTTGGACAAGCTTTATCTTGTTTTGAAAATACAAACGAAGTAGAAAGAAAAGTTATCCTAATTCCGTATTGAGAAGAAGACCTTTTAAAAGGAAAAAAACTTTTAAACCAAGTCATCAAACCAATTCCATCCGAAATAAATACAAAAATTAATACAATTCAATTAATCAAAAAACCTGATTACGCAGGTATTAAAACATATCACACCGTGGTACCCTAATTTATTTGTTAATTTTTTCTAAAAAAAAAATGGCAGAAGGACATGTAAATGAAATTAGACATTTAAAATATCAAGGACAAACCAAATTACAATCAATGCGATGGAGAACGTTGTAAAAATAGAACAAGAAAATCACGTAAATGTTGGATACATTTAGGAAAAGAAGATAACCTTCGAATAAAACCTTCAACTATTCCTAACACAGGTCTCGGTTTATTTGCTTACAAAAAACCATTTCAACGTGGTCAAAATATTGGAAAATACTTTGGAAGAAATACCACAAAAAGAGACCTCAATATACTATATCCTGGTGACCAACCAGACAATATCAATGCAAGATGCATTAATGCAAATCACTCCACAGACACTGTTACGACATATAAACGACAAAAGAAATAGAAGAAGAAATAATGTAAAATTTGTTAGAAGAAACGTTGCAGGACAATATCAACCTTATGCCAAAATGAAAAAGAACATACGACCAGCAAAAGAACTTTTCGTGGGTTATGGTCCAACCTTCTGGCAATAATTTAAAAAACAGAAGAAAAAGGAAACAAAAAGGTGGATTTTGGTATGGTCGACAAAGTGGGCGAGAATGTTGTATAATGTAAATCAATTAAACAATTAAACAATCATTTTTTTTTCAATTAATTATAAAAAATTGTAATACATACCCTTTTTTAATAATGAGAATTAAAAAATACAAAAATCGAAAAATGCAACGTCGAAAAAAATATTTTTCACAAGGAGGAGGAAAAGGAGTTCAAACTATAATTAAAAAAAGAACTCCTTTAAATACTACAGATCAATACATTGTTTATTAAGGTAAGTTAAAAAAAATTGTTCAATACATTTGTTTACATGACATGCAAACCAAATAACAAACAAAAATAAAAATAGCAATAGAAAGAACCGTCATAAAAGAAAGCATAAAAATCAATGGATTCAATCGATCACCAATATGATTAATTATCCATACATGATCATTACATTTTTCCTTTGCAACAGTTATTACACACAAATTTTTTTTTATTCCACTTTTTGTATGGGAACAATCTTGTTGTGTTCGAAGAATAGGAATACTAGGAACCACCACAGGACTTTGCGACAAACATTGAACCAAGTTCGGATCAAATTCGTATCCCTGTTAACATTCTTGATCGGAACAAATCATATCACGATCAGTATCACACGTAGATTTCACCTTGAAATGATTCGGACACACACGACAGGGTCAACACGAAGTGTGATCGTATGTTGTTTTAACGAATCCTTTCTTACAAAACAAACATTCCACATTGATCGTATGAGGTTGGACCTTAGTCACATCACACTTTACCTCCAATTCCATACCAAATGGACACCGAGGACACTCGACACAAAAAAATTGATCACCAAGGTTAATTAAATAATTACCCTCACCACAGGTCAAATCAGGAGCTCTTGTCTTGTTAATCAATGTACCATTGTAACCAAATATGAATCCAATACAAAGCATAATAATCAAAATACTTCCCATCATCAATCTTCTTTTTCAACAAACCAGTTCAACTCGTAGTGTAAAAAATAAAATACTGATCGTTACACGCACACACTTATATACTTAATTACCTTATTCAATTACAAAAACACTCATCTGATTGGTCAAACCAGTAAAAAAAGTATTTTCAAGTGGTCTAAAATCGTGACAAATGAAAAATCGACAAAAATGAAGCATAAAAGCTTTCTCCATAAAATGTAAATTTAAATCCAGAAAAAATTCTTCCCAGTCTGCTGATGCATATTTTCTCAAAACGGGATACATATTAATTTTTTCCACATATTCTTCCATACTATACATTTCCTTCTTTATCCATATATGACAGAATCGAAATTTTGCACATTCAACGCATTTCCACACTAGTCTTGGCATACGATCTGGAAGAACAACTTTATCCAAAGTACTAAACCGTGTCTGACCATCAAATTCTGTAAGCAAGAATATCACAATGCAAATGTTCGAAATATTCATTGGCATGCAACACAATTAAACCAAAAAATCTTCCCAAAATACCAAACTTATACCCATCAATAGGATATCTGGGATCAAAGACAAAAATTGGATAATCTTCTCCATCAGTTTGAGCTGAAGCCATTTTTCATTTTCAATATAACATTCAGTCTCCTTGTATATTTGTATTCAAAACAAAAAATACAATAAATAACATCTGGAAAATAAAGAAATCAAGTAAAATAATCTCATATTTCATTAACCTTGGACTTGTTTACACCATATATGGTTTTGTTTTTCTCAAAAAAATTATGAGCTCGTTATTTTTATTCAATACCCTTGTTTACACCATATATGGTCTTACTTTTTTTCAAAAAAAATAATGAGCTCAGCCTTTTTTAATAACTTTGTTTACACCATATATAGACTTTTTGACTCATATTTATTCAATCATGATGCACGAATGTGGAAATCACGGAAGATACTATGTACTAAAAAGTATAAGAAATATCTCCAAGAACATCCCGTATGGACCAAACTTCATATTGAAAGAATTATCAAAGTTCAATTAAACGAACACCAGTTACCAGAAAATATATACCACTACGAAACCACAGAAGAAGATTCAAACGATAACCTTATTAATGCTTTCAACAACATCGTCATAATCAATTCGAAATCCGAATCCACAACAAAACAATTCAGCATATTCCAACCTCTCCTGGGTTATCCAAACTACCAATTTTGTTATAAAGAACCTAATCAATCTGGTATATCCACATTACTAATCAAGAGCGACATTGAAGAAAGAAATCCAAGTCTCCAAATAACAGATGAAAACTTATATGCCTATATTATCATCAACGGAATCCTGAAATCAGCACACAACAAAAACTATGAAAATTATTTACAATGACTAAAATCCATCATTCTATGTAATGGAAAAAAGAAAACTACCATTACCACCACTGTTACAACTGAAAAGACTTCATGTCGTTCCTTCTCCTCCTCCTCGTCCTCCTCTCTTTCCTCATCCCCTACCACCACTACCTAATTATTGTTGTGGAAACTATGAAAAGTTCAAACAATTAAGAAAAAAATTAAAAATTGAAAATTTTGCCCAATGGAAAGCTACATTGCAACAACTTCTTGAACCCCAAAACATCGACGAAAGAACCATAAGTATAAAATTATATTGGTACAAAATCAAATCCAGGGTTGCTTCCTTTGCATCGCTCGAAACTTTAGAAAACAAAAGACCCACATTACATTATATTTTAATTCAAGGATACAACCGACACCACCTGTTCACCCAAGAAGAACTCACCGATAACATCAGTAATATTTAAAAGAAAAAGAGAAAAAAGATCATTATTATATATTATCAAAGAATGCTGTATTCGATCTACCAAATTTGGAAAAGGCATTGTAGGACACATGCAACCAAATATTAATCATTATTTTTAGAAATTCTTTCAAGCAGAAGAAATCCATGTATATTCCTTGGAATTTTAGATACTCTCGAATCATCATATATTAAACACACATGTAATATGTAAAAAAATCTTTATTAAAAAAATTAATTCATAAAATGTCTTCTCAAATTATTGTTCATCCCAATAAATTTTTTCCAATCCAACATAAGTGGATTATTGTGGTCAACCCAAAATGCTTACTAAAAAAAAAAAAAATTATTAAATCACAAAACCCCACACACACACACACACAACTCACCCCTGAAGAATATGATAAACATGTGCATATAAAGAATTAAACGCATCCAAGATTATTTGACTTGTTTCATCTCCTTCTTGCTTCTCCTGTTCCAACTGTGCACAAATCTTTTTAATGACGATCAGCAATTTTGCACCAAACTCACAAACACTTAATTCACAATCCAAAGTAATGAAACGCACTTCATTGAATAGAGGTTTTATTTCTTCCATATTTTTACAAATTTGTTTCCTCCCCTTCAAAATTTCTTGCAGTGCTTCAATTCGTTTCTTAAGAAGTTCATCCATGATCAACTAATAATTACCTCTAGAAATATTATGAGCCGCATATAAAACAGCTCTAGGTAATCTAATATCTTGTTGACAACAACACTGATACTTATTAACCCCAATTCGAACCAACTGATCTTCTTCAAAATTAACAAAACAACTCCCTGTTATGACAAACAGTAATTTATCCCCACACCAATTTTTCAAATGTTTTGTCACTTGAGCAAAAGTCTCTCGTCCTCGTCTTTCATCTTCGTCAATTTTCCATTCCACTTCACGATACGGATCACGTACCACTTTAAGAGCGACCACACCATCATTCATATCATTCTTCATCGCAATTCTATATCAATAAAACATTTTCTCCACACGAAACAAGATATCTGCCCCCATCTCATAATATGATTCAAGATCAATATATATAATTTCTAAAAGAAAAACAAATATATTCGTCAAATAAATAAGATGAGTGTTAAATAAGTAACATATTCCATTCTTTTTTTCTCACCAATTTTTGAGAATCCCAACAAATTGGTCTTAACTTTCCCGTCACGCAATCCTCTTCAAACACAATCTGATTTTCTTCCCTGCAACGATTTTGTTGAATACATGAAGTATCGCATGTGACCTTGACATACTCATACCTATCACTCTTATCACCATCTTCATAAATCTTTAATAACAAATACCCATCCCATTTCCAATTAAGGTAAATCGAATCAGTTTTACAAAAAAATAATTGTTCAACCAAATCAAATTGAAGTGTGCGAAAGAAAGCTGGCATTATTTCATAGACATCCTCCCAGGAAACACAAAAGGTAAGAATGGTGTTCTTAGATAGGATCTATGTCTTTTTGTTTATTGCTCTTTATTTGTCATAAATAGCCAATTCTGTCTGCCGTTTGCTGTTTCTGTGCATGGTTAACTGTTAACAATACTAACTAAGACTCCATTCTTACAGATTTAAACAAATATACAAAGAAAAAACGGTAAGAAGAGAATCCTAGTTCCAGTCATTGTGTGTAACTGCAGAGAAGTTCTTCCTCTTTGTTTTCTTCAAAATTTGTTGTTCTGTAGCTTGTCTTCCATATTTCTTGTCATTGTGTTTTTCCAGATTTTTTAGTTTTTCCAGATGTAGGTGTAATGCATATGTATAACTGACTTGGATTCTTTTCTTACAGATTAAACCAAAAGAAAAAAAAAATGGTAAGAAAAAAATCCTAATTCTTTTGTCCATATGATGTTTCTCCTTCTCACTTTCTTCCCAGATTCCTTTTTTTTAACCTGGATTCTTTTCTTACAGATCAATTTTAATCAATGTCAATATCTAGTAACAATCCAAGAAATAGAATCTTATGTAGTAGAATATCTCAAAAACAGAAGCAATGACTATTATTTGCATCGTGATGAGAGACCAACCAAAAGATTGTCCAGGATTTTTACACGGAAGATCATCCAAAAACAGCAGCATGCAACTTCCCTTCCTCAATGATATTGTCACAGGAATACACACCCATTATCTCATCTGGTGGAAACAAGATGAAATCAAATATTTTAGTGAAACGAAAATTTATAGATGGTTACAAACACAACGTGAACACTGGACACTATTGCGAAGACAATATTATCAGAAATATAAAGGTGAATTCGATGCTGGTGAATACTTCAATACGTTCAAGATGGAATACATGCAACAAGCCTTTGTGATATTTGATCACAAACCACCAACACGTCAATTTCACAAATGGAACAACCCTCATCCATTATTCACCTTTGTTCAAAACAAAATAGATGAAAAATACCCGAAAATTAGCGACATGACCATGCAATACGTGGACAATATAATGCACAAAATCAGCAAGAGAAAAATTCTTGGTATATTTGGTAGAGTTACTGGAGTGATGGAAAGATAACTTTGAATTTTCTCTTACAGATTTAAAACATATTTATGAAATAGAAAAAAACGAGTAAGAGGAATATTGGTTATATTTTTTCTCTTTACTTGTCTCTGCTTTGTCTTCGTGGTGGTATATTTCTTTGTTGGTGTGTGGTGAAAGTGGCAAAGC
Source organism: Heliopora coerulea (assembly GCA_030142905.1). Lineage (NCBI taxonomy): Eukaryota > Metazoa > Cnidaria > Anthozoa > Scleralcyonacea > Helioporidae > Heliopora > Heliopora coerulea. The sequence continues at coordinate 325,627 of JASJOG010000216.1, forward strand.
TTTGGTTGAATATTACTTTAACCAAAGAAAATGGGAAGAAAGATCCACCCGAATTGTTTTGTGTCACTGTCTCAGTTTGTGTTTGTTCGGGTAATTTCTCTTGCTCTTGGTGTAACCCTCAATATAACTTTAATATTCCTCTTACAGATAAAAAAAAAAAGACCCAACCGACCAAAGTAAGAGGAATATATGTTTTTTTTAGTCTTTTTCTACTCTTTTGCTTTTTGATCATCAACCTCAACCCAGAAAGAAAATTATATATCTGCCTCTTCCAATTTCTGTTTTACACATCCCTCAAAAAACTGTATATTCTTCTTACAGAACTCTTACAAAAAAATAAAAGGTAAGAGAAATATAAGTTCACTGTCTTTGTGGTTTATTGTCTTAAATCTTTCGCTCATTCTTCAAAAATTCAAGCTCTTTACTTTCCTTGTTGTTCGTTTGAACTCTATATTTCTCTTACAGTTACTCAGAAATAAATTAAAAAAAAGGTAAGAGAAAAATATGATTCATCTTACTGGAAATTGTTGAGGTCATTTTGGATGCGAAGGTCGAATTGTATATTTGAAGTCATATTTATCTCTTACAGTTTACTACCAGCCAATAGAATCAAAAAAAGATAAGAGAATACTATGTCTTAATCTTTTTGTCATCTGTCTTCAAACAAAACCTGTGTAAATCTGCTTATACAGGTCTTGTTAGAAAACATATGACAAAAGAGATAAAACAAAGTATAATTTCTCTTACAGTGACTGCTGACCAACAATATGCAATGAGCCATGGTGGGAACCGTGATGACCATGAGCCCACAATCCAACTTCTATTTCCTTTCCTGCCACTCATTACACTTCCTCTTTCACACTGATCATTGTCGAAGCAAGAACTAAAGAACTTCATGCACCATGGAAGACATTGAATTACCATTTTTACTGCAACACGAATTCGATCATGTCCGAATCACTGGGAACAGGAATATACAGATTCATCAAAAAGATGTTCATGTTCAAGAAAAAGAATCCGACCCAAGTGAAGCCGAAAAGACATCATTACAACACGATCAAAATCTTCAAACTAATGACAGACCGAAAGATCACACCAGACTTAGAGATTTTAAACATTAAACTTGTTCTCAGAAATCCTTCCATGCAAGATATGGAGTTCTATAATGATATATGTGGAAAAGGTACTCATAAACACTTATCACTGATTGAAATACAGAACATTAACTTCAATCACATTTATGGATCAAATGGATATCAATCTGTGTAAATATTCATACTATTCCATTAAATATTATATCAACTAACTCATCTCCAGTCTACTTGTCTCATGTATTTTATTAGCAATACATCAAAAGAACTTCCTCTTACATTGGTCGTCGTCGAGAGAACATCTCCGAGTCAGAAGGTCAATGTAAAATGAAAACTAAAAAGTCAAAAGGAGTCATAATTCAACCAATAAGAACCCGCCAAAGGCGGGTTCACTACCCCCGGTATATATATATATATATATATTCTACCTTACTACTATGGAACAACCTTTACAGGAATAATTCAATGTTCCATACCCAATTCTGGTGAGAGCATCTGCCAAAGAATTGTTGGTACCTTTGATATGTTGTACCATGAAATCATATTCTCTAATGTTTGCTAGTAGCCTCCCTCGTTGACCATAGAGATCTTTCGTATCTTTGAGGTGCACTAACAGCTTGTGCTCAGTTTTAAGAAGGAACTACTTTCGCAGCTGAAATGTTGAAGGGTATTGCATATAGTAAAGGCTTTCCTGTTGTAAGTTGAATAACCTTGTTCTCTCTATGTAAGTGTCCAACTGAAATATGTGATTGGATTAAGGGATCGCAATGAATGTTCTTGAAGTAAAGCTCCACCAACCACAACATTTGATGTATCAGGGTGACCAAGGATAGCTGCAGAAGTGAGACACTGTTTTACATTCTGGAAAGCTGCCTCTGTTTCTTCATTCCATTCAAACTGGTCCTTTTCTAATAGCTTGTACAAAGGATTTGCAATCTTCACATAGTTAGGTACAAACTTTCTCCACTAGCCACATAAGCCAAGAAAGGTGTGAACTTCTTTAACATCTTCCAGAGTTTTCCACTGACAAATGGCAAATGTTTTTTTCCACATCTGGTGTGACTCCTGCTCTGGATAATGTTTAGCCAAATGATATTTCTTAGCTTTGATTATTAAACCATGCTTCCTGAGACAGGTGAATATGTCTTGCAGTTGGCATAAATAATCTGCAAAGGAATTTGAAATAAGAGAATCAGGAGGAATGGTGTTGACCACTCCATTGCATTAGGCAGCACCACGTGGCAGGACTATTTTTAAGTTCTTAAGGCATTCAAGTCCACTGCCACAATCCTGTTGGTGAATGAAAAGTGTTTTGTTCCTTATCCTTTACATTACAGGAACTTGAATGTATCCTTCTGCCAGGTCGATGGTACTAAAATAAGAAGCATCAGTCAACTTATCCAAGCAATCTTGGACGTTTCCTGTTGGAAAGGTATCAGAAGTAGTATAGGACATGGGGCTACTGGCCCACTTTTCAAAAAAATTTTCAGAATGCTGGAATCACACTTTGGAACAATTTTATGAAAAAATAAGCTGGAACCCTCCATTGGCTCTGTGGCTCTATGAAATAGCGCCTCTTTTCCCAATAAATGATTGTCTTATGAAATCAGAAAATATTCGTCATAAAAATCTTGCAGAAAAAATTCCAAAGGATCAACTTTTTTATGAGGTTGTTATATGATGTCTGGTGAAGCACAATTTCATTCCCACAACAGTGAGGGAGCGAGCTGGGGAGGGGGAGCATTAAAATTAGGGGAGATGATGGTAGGAAGAGTAAGTTTACAAGTGGAGTCCCCCTTATATAATTTCATAATAAAAAGGTTACCAATATATGACTATAAATAGTTTGCAACATTAATTAAAAATGATAAAATGGGAGCTTTAAATTATAACATTTTTAAATTTCCAAAACACAAGAAAAAAAAAAATCACAATTTTGGCATAGTATGGTTCTCATCTAATCAAATTCCTGAACAGAAACATAGAAAGAAAAATGTTTATCACACAAAATATACCATATCATTACCCAATCTTATGATATTGTAATACAAAAATCAATCAATGTTGAAATCGGGGTTTACATTCAGTTTATCTTTTCTGGTTGTCCTTAATTCCTTATGTCTATTCTTATCATTGTATTTTTTTTTTCTATCTTGTGAGCTGTTTTCTTTTTGAATTCTTCAAGAGCCTTTATCCATATATAAATTGTTTGATCAGCCTCTAATGTATTTGTGTTTGGTAGATTTGACATAGCCTCCTTGAAGTTGAATGTAATGATATAATTATCACCTATGGATCTTTGTATCATTCTTATCTTGTACACACAGTTCTGAATTGAACTTGATTTTCGAGTTTATGGTCAGGTTTTTTATTGGTTTATATATAATATCCTAGTGATGTTAATTGTCTAGACATAGGCTGTTGCAATATTGTAAAAAAAACGATATATCGATACTAAAAAAAAAAATTGATAATATCAACTACAGTGGTTATTCAATTATCCGGCCGGTGTGGTACAGGGGAATCTGAAAAATGTCCGGATAATCAAAAAATCCGGATAATCGAAAACATAATAAAACACCCACTAGCACTGTAAAAAAGTTTTTTCTCTGCCTTGTCAAAAAGTATAATTACAAAAACAAAGTTATTTTGCGCGGAAAAAGGCGTGAATTTTCGGTTGTACCCGTGCGGCCCTGCGCTTCTCTGCGGCAATTTCCCACAGCTGTACGAGTGTGGCCGTGTTGGCCACCGAGGCTTCTTCTTGCCAGCGCAACCACAAAAGGCATTTGTCAAACATCTCCATGGCTTCAGCATTAGACACAGGACACTTGATTCCAAACTCTTGATTCCAAAGCGAGAGCAAAACCTGTACTGAAATCCAAGGCTGGCCTTGAATTCGCGAGCAGTGTTGGGATAAATCATGCTGTGAAATTCGATAGCCTTCTCCAACAAGATTGGGCCGGTAACGGGGGAACCTTTCTTGCGTTGCTGACGAAACCACAAATAGAGAGCATCATCTAACTGGCCAAACATGCCCCCTTTCATAGTTTTTTTGGATTTCAGTGACTTGGCAATTCCGAGCTCGGATCTATTTTGTTTGAATTCTCTCAGTTCTTTTTGCTGCTTAAGAATGTCTCCGACGGTCGACTTTCCTATGTTAAATTTGGCCATGATTTCGGAGCGAGGAATTTTCTTTTCCACCATGTCACATATTTCGACTTTGTCCTCAATTGTGAGGACAACTCACTTTCGCTTTTGCTTGCTTGAATCCATTCCGTAAATCAAATCTGCACAAAATCTTAACACACGTGCAAACAAACACCGTGTTCTCATGAAGGGAAGTTGTGTATTCTCAGCATGCGTGTTTAAACCAGTCAATCATATGCATGCAGCATGTGAAAGGAACAATGACCAAATATGGTAAACGAAAATTTACATCATGACTGTTGGAACGGTTTGTGGTTACCTGCACCATTTTGTTTGTTACGCTTTTTGATGGCGCAGCAAGAATGATGTGCAGCGCGGTGATTTATGTTTTTTTTTTTGGACACAAGGTATAGTTTTCGTTTTCAAACTCGAGGTTCCGATGTTAGGCCGGATAATTGAAGTCCGGATAAATGAGGGGTCGGATAATTGAATAACCACTGTATATCGAAATATTGAACCAGACAAATATATATGCATTTAAAGTTGTATACCACATCACAATCAGTGAAAGACAAAGTTTCAAGGAAGCTTTCAAACATTAAAGATTTATTTACAGTGGTTTTGAACTTCATAAATTTTCTGCGATAAACACTAACATGTCTGCTTTGCTGTAACTATCTGTCCCGCTTTACTTAATATTCTCTCAGTTGGAGTGCCACTTGCTGGAATCGGCAAATATCATCGGACGTATTGTGACAAGAGAGGAAAATGGTTTTGGTGGAATTCCCTCCACAGGAGTGGGTCATCATCTCCATCAATTGTCGGAAATTGAAAGTATTGAGAATTTTGCTTGCTACGCAATCTCGTGGTGACTAGGCTGGCACGATCTGATTAGGCTTCTTAATACTCGTGAGGGAGCCAAGGGTCTTCTATGCTTTCTTAGCTGGCGGTGGCTGGCTACTAGGTTCATCAATGGTCTCTTCAGGTATCTTGAGAAAAACTGCATCTTCTAAGACAGTCTGCTTGACTGCATCCAACTCAGACGTGGTTCGAATGTCACCTCCTTAAGCTTCTTCATTGTCAGGAAAGAAATCACTCTAAACAAAACAAGGAAATAATTATTCAAGATTTGAAAAACAAAAGCGTGTTTGTTTGATGTTTGAGGAAACATGAGAGCTTGGATATATTCTGGGGCTCAGAAATTTTCTGAGCATCGAGCTTTAAGATCATTTATCTACCTTAAAAGCATGTTCTGTAAAAAAACAAAATGCCTATATATGCTATTTTGCATACTTCAGTTATCAGTATCTGAAACAATTAAAAAACCTTGTATCTAGGATCAAGAAAGCAAGTGATATTCAACAGCTGTTGTTTATTTGTCTTCAAGGTATTTCATTATGTTTGTCTTTATACTGGCAGTAAACGGAAGGTCTTTTTCACCAACTGCAAGCTCTTCTTATTTCAGTCAATACAGGATGGGCTTCAGAGTGTAAATGATGTTGGTAAACTGAACAAGTGGAGAATCAACTACTTCTGGGACCTCTATATCTTGCCAGTTGGGAAGTATATGTGCCGTATCTTTATTCTTTAAAAACTTGCTTATTGTTCAGTGAGTTGAGCCCCAACATGTTGCACACTCCTAGAAAATAGTATAAAAACTAACCAAATTATCAACACAAGTTACACAACTTACACAAGTTATTTTTATAACAAATTATACTCCTCGTATGATGCATATACATTATACAAACGGATGCAAGCTTCCGAGGCTTAACTCCTGGTTCTTGAATTTGAGCCTCTGTAAGAGCGTTCCATTGTTTCCAGCTCATACTAAATGTGGCTACATTCTTCCTGCAAACACTGAGTGCATGCGATGCATTCTTCTCCTCAAGTGTGTTAGTAATTGCAAAATGCAAGTTGTGGCCAAGCTATATTGCACCAGTTCTTGTCCCAGCATGCCTTGACAATGTTGGCTGCATTGTCAGTTGTCATGGTGGTTAACATTTCTTGATCCAATTTCCAGTGCATCATGAAGTCAATACATTCACCCAACTCAGTTGCTGTGTAATCTTCAGGCACAAACTTTGTTCCAAGGTAGCGACCAATGAGATTCCACTTGTCAATCCAATGAGCAATTAATCCCATGTAAGGTGTCATGTCATGCAAAGACCACATATCCATCATAGCTGCATAATATTTCAGCAAATCAAGAACAGTTTAGGTATACGTTGACTCAAAAAAGTTGACTTAGATGGCAGTCAGTAATGTGGCTTGACAACGTATAGCAAATGTTGGAATCCGGGACAATCAACTAGAATCAGTGATCTCGTCTGCTTGTCTGCCCTGGCTGAAAAGGTGCTAGGTTGAGACAAGGATTGCTGGGATTTCTGCACAGTAGTTCCAGGAAGAGATTCAGCTATTGTGCTGCTCAAATATGAACTTCGTTTTCTCACTATGTTCAGTGTTGTATACACCATAAGATGATTTTATTTTAAATGCAACATCAAATTTGTTGCGTTTCCCATTTTAGTTTTCACAGTTTTTTTACAGAGCTGGCACATCGGGTCAGCATTTTCATTACTTTTCTTAAAGTAATTCCACATAGGACTTCTTTGATTTGACATATTGCTAATGTTTATCCTTTGCTCCACAACAGAACTCTGGAAGTTAGAAAGGAATATGATAATTTGATACTTTGTTTTTAAAGGTCCTGCGTAGGCAAGTGCCATTGCATTATAATTCAAATGAGTGCAAATTTAATTTTTGAGTTATCACTATCGTGCCATCATACATGTGTTTTGAAAACTTTATTGGAGAAAACTTTATTGGAGAAAAATTGCTGCGGAAAAAAAGAACATTAAGTCGTCCAAAAAAAGTTTTCAATTTTCTCAATATTCCAAAAATCAAATATCAAATATCAATATATCATGACAGCCTATGTAGACATCTCACCAGGATACTAATTAAAATATCAAGCAAGGTGTATATTACGCGGGATACCCCTTGTTTTCATTTTCTTTATTTTGAATAGATTTTTTGTTCAACATATGCTTTGAAACATGTTTACCAACTGTAATTCCCCCATTTAGAATTCCCAAATATGGTATATATGGAGTCACAAATATACTAGATTAGTAACATGTTGTCTTGATAGTTCATCTTTATTCAATTCCTCCACCATAATTTCAGGCAACTCGATCATGTCCAACACACCTAGTAATTTGCTAAATTTAGAAATTAACATATCTGTTAGGAATTCATTGGCTTTTTCCTGTCATTTCTGTTCATGTTCTTTTTGCAATTTCCATATGACCTTGAATGATGCTTTTTTAAATATGTTTTACAGACTGATCTAATTGACCATCTTCTGCTAATTTAACTCAGATCTCAAGTGGTCAAGGTCAGTTGAAATTTTTTCCTCTTTTTTAACTTCCAGTGCTTCATCAATAACAACCTTTTTAATTTCTTCTTCAAGAGTTAGATTTGCAATTTCTAACTCACTTACAAAATAATCTATATTTTCTTCTATTTTTTTAACTTTGTGTCTTCCCATATACATTACAACAGATTTTATTTAATTGTATAAGTTCATGGTGTATTATATCAAGATATCTATGTGTACCAAGTTCATTTAATAACTCGCACTCATCATCCTCGTCTGTTATATAGCCAAATAATTAATCTTTATGAATTTTCAAACTGCATTTGCTATGGGTTTTAAAAGAATATTACTCTTGTAGTGTTATTACGAATTGCTGTGCTAACTGAATTCAATTTCTGAGACAATAAATAATGATATATTATGGTGCCATCCTGATAATGACAATTATGTTAATTTATTCATATTATTGTGCTGTTCATTTAAATCGCTCATATTGTCCACAATTATCGCATTTTTACAACCTGAAAATAAGTTTATAAGGTAATCTAAAATAATGTCTAATTTATCAGATGAAATATTTAAGCCAAAAACATCAGGGTCATAAATATATTTCCATCTTTGATAAGTCTGGTTTATCCAAATGGTCTGGCAAAGTTTTACAATATAGTCAAACAGTCATATATTAATTTTCTAGAATTTCATGTAGGAGTGTATAAGTCTTTCCTGATCCCAAAGGACCTATTATCAAAGTACAATCTGGTTGTTCCATTATGTCATACACAATAATTAATATTGAATACTTTGCAAAGTTAACAAGCCCATCGATAACAACAAATATATAAATTGTACAGTCTTTAGTCATAGCTGCTTTAGTTAATTCTAACAAAATGCCCAATTGGGTGTTAATCACTGTTTTTCCTGACCTATACACAAAATTATCCTCATTTAAACGTAGATCTATAATACAAGCAAAACTATCTTTATAGAAGTCAAATACCAAAACATTCTGATCATACTTCATTTTAGTTGAGAACAAATGATAAGCTTCCTCATATAAGATGTTAGTTGTTAGATCATGTGAATATATCTGGTTCAGTTTTCCTTCTATACTAATTTTTACATAACTAAAACTCTCAGGATCATTAGTATCGTCCTTAAATAATAAAACAATTCCTTTCATACTCTTACGTGGAATGTTAACAGTGTCAGCCTTAGCGCACAATATTTTTTGGAACATTGTTATATGCTTGTATGGAATATACACCCATAATATCTTGAGCTAACTCAGGATTAGTTATTGTCTCACACTCCAGTTCTAAATTCTCAAGACAATAGTTAGCAGATGCTTGGAAAGGTGATGATATATTCAAGATTGTTCACCATTGTGTTAGGTACAAATAATACAATATTTTCAAAAATCTTACACAATTTCAATCTAAGTTTTGTGCCATAAATGTCAAACATAAGCTTATCTCGAACCTTATCAGCCAAACCACTAGAAGCCCCTGAGTAATCTTTGCTGGTTCATTTTTGCCAATTTTCACTACCCAGACCATACTCAATCATACCATCTCTCTAGCTCTTTCATAAGCATTTATCATGGTAAACTTCAAATATACTTTCACTTGTGTCGTCATAAACAACTTCTCCAGAATATCGAATATCAAGCCTAGATTGTAATAATTTACTAAAGTTGTTTTTAATAATTCTTGCCACCCATTATGACCGGTAAAAAATTAAATTTACTGGTCATTCTTATTTTTAGTTGTTAATCTTGTTGCCTTGATTTCGCCGTTATAAAACTTTTCCACTGCAAAATGTATATTTATTTAAATTGATTTAGTTTCTATCTACATTTAACAGAGTTGAATAGAATAGATTTAATAGATTAATAGATCTAATATTTAGACAGACTAATATATATAAAACAGGAAGGTTTGAAAAGTTACTATAAAGTGATAAATTTGTTCTTATGCTTACTGGGTGCATGAGCTTACTTAGTACGACTCTGACAGTGATTTGACCATGAGTTTTGTAAAAAATTTTCCTGCAATGTATGACCAGTGTCACAGGAAATATATCCCCAAAAAAATTTTTTCCCCCAGGCCAAAATCCTAGGAAATTCGTCCCTCCCTTGAAACAAGTAATGCAAGACTTTTTAAAAGTAAAATATATCCATTTCATATAACAACTGCATTAAATACTGCATGTAATATTGACAAGAACAACGAAAACCTTAGTTCATCTCTTCCTAAACTAATCATTCTTTTTACCATGTTTTGACGATGACAGAGCACATAAGTCACAAAGCCATTTCCGATCATCCTCAGGACAGGAACTTAAATCCAGACATGGAAGATGGTACCAGTTGTCACAAAGATTGCATTGAACCATATCACCGTATTCTGGCAAACAACACATACAAAATGTTTGTATCACCAACTCGTTCAGTCCATCAGCAAGTAATGTGCCTGTTCCACAACTATGGGGGAACAAGGAGATTTCACCTCTTTCAAAGCAGCCAAATAAGTGGTTTCTCATCTTAGACTGATCAGAAGACACTTCAGATAAATGTTCCCACTTGCTAGTTCATATGCATATGCAATCACAAATAAGCCACAGTCAATGGATCCTTTCTGTAGTTGTGCCGGGCACATCTCAATACAAAGCTGGCTTGCAACATTGATGAAACCATGATAACACTCTGCAAGCTGTTTCTCGGATGACTCCATCAGGTCATCAAATAAACTGTCATAGACAGCTATCAGCTGCCCCCTAATCGAAGAGGATGTCACCCAGTGGGTTTTTCCTGTGTGGTGTATTTGGACACCTTCACCTGCACAGCATTCAAACGATGTCTGTGAAAGCACAGGGTCTTGAAGGCCTCTGACTAGTGGAAATTTATTCTTTTTAAGCTTCTGAGCTACATCAAAAGAGTAGCGCAGTTTTGTACAATTTACTAACTTCAATGCATGAGTCAATTTTTGACAGATTTGAGTTTTTTTGTTTCAATCAGTCTTTAAGAGCAAGTCTTCAGATTAAGGATGGTGCAATTAGGCAACAATCTCAAATTTGTCAAAAAGATTACTATTCTGTGTTTTATCTCCATAAAAAAGAATATAAATACTTATTCACGTATTGTACCTTCATTTCTTTTATATTAGTCTGAACTGTTGATCGCTTGCTTCAAAGGATTTCCAGATTGTTCATCCAAAAGCCTGTATCTTCCTTTCCAACGTGTGCAGCAATAACATAGGGGCCAGTCCAACGAGTATCCATTTTCCCTCCTTTTCGGGAAACATTCCACATGTTCCTAACCAGAACCTGTAGAGGAATAGGTTAAAGTGTGATCAACTCAAAAAATTTCTTTAAGTCCTTGGACTGGCACACAGTATTAATTTAGGTTGCCACCATATGATCATGCTAAATTCTATTAAAAGAACCCTACCCAAATAAGTTTAAGAATGCAAATAGAGCAAGTTACCAACCTTAGTTAAATCATGTTTCTTGTCATGGTTTTGTTTTTGACAATCTTGTGCTTTGGTTGATTACTTTCATTAGAAAACTGCAGTAATAGAAATGAAATTTAAAAAAATAAGAACTTCAGTAAACAATTATTGGATGAGGTCTGGCAATATATCATGATTTGTCAGTGGTGACCAGTTACAATTTGGACAATTTCCTCGTTCTACAAAGAGTTTAAACTGTCCAAATCATCGACAGAAAAAGGCAGAGGCTGCACTATACAGGCTGTCAGTCTTGGCTTTTTTGTTTGTTTCTTTTCTGTTTGAATATATAATAAAACAATTATTGGATTGGCTTATGCAGGACATCAAGAATTTTTCAGACCTCAGTCACTGTTATCAAATTGCTCTGAGATTTTTCCAAACATTTTATTGCACTTGAAGTGGCCTCTGCCAATCTCAGCCTCTTGACACTCCCAAATGATGGACATACTTTCCTCCAGTCACACCACTCTCCTTTCTCATAACCCATGGCCGTCGGACTTCTTGTCAACGAAGTAGAGTACTCCATCTTTTGTGATAAACTTTTTATGCCAGCCATCATTGGCGTTTATTGATTGTATCATAGGCCTGATCGATCTTTTCTGCTCTTTTGATGATTGAGCAGGGTACTCCCCTCTAGTGACATGGTTATAAATGATCTCATATTGGGAGTTATCCATGTTACTATTCTTGAAATGTTTGCAACAACGACAAAAAGTTTTGCAGCTTGGCTTTATATAGAGAAACTGGCTTGTCATCCCATGTTTGTGAGTCATCAAAATTGCATCAAACCATTGTGCTTTTGGCAGCTTTTCGTTGTGTGCATCATTAGCTATAGTTAGGAATTTTACATTATGCATGGTTGCAGATAGCTTTCGGATGAATAATTGATTATTCAAAAAGTTTATAAAAAGCCGTTATAACTTCTACCCCTCGAGCCAACATGCTTTTGAAACAGTAAAAACTTTTTTAAAATTTTATTTACGCATAAAATGAACAAGCAACAACAACAAGCTTCACAAGCTTACCTACTGGAATGGCTTGACGATCTCTGGGTATACGAATTGGGGGGACAAGTTATAGGGGTACAAATTTGCTGTAGCACCAGTAAGGGACAACATTTACTGGTCAATGACTGGTGACTGGCAGTTATTTGAAGCCTTGATTCTTGGTATTGCTAATTTTCACATCAAATGATGTGTAGACATCCTGGCACTAAACCATCATTTCTAGACAGATTAGGGACTCTTATGTATAATTGCTCACCAGGAATAGATGATTTCATATACTTCTTATAATCTGCTGATAATTTCTTTTCAGTTAACATATATTATAATGTATATTTTATTTTTTACTTGAAATATATAAAACCAATGCACCAATAATTAAATAAATATGATCTCCAATAAATATTAAACCATCTCCTGTTGTCTTTTTAGCTATATCCTTAGTTTCAACCCATTGCTCCTCTCTCTTAACTGGAATTCTTGGTTTTAATTTAGAAGCTTTTTTAGATGGGTTTACAACTACGTTATTGCCACTTCTTTTTAAACGCAAGTTTAACCCTGTTATAAGAGCTATTAAACTTATGCCTATAGCTGTTATAGCTCCTGATTTTTTGAATATTTTATTAAATTCCTTCTTTCCATAATCATCATAAAACTCAAATTTATCCCAAAGTTGATAAAAATCTATAACATTAAATTCTCGATCTTCTATTTTATAACTTTTAGTATCATACCAATATGTATTTCCATCTTGTTGCTTAACATTAATTGTTAGTTCATAATTATTAGTTATCTTCATATTATATTCCTCAAATATTTTATGAATTTTGGATTAGTATATTCAGACAACTGTTCCAATATCCGATGAGATATATCCAAATAAGAATTAACCTCATTAAACCTACCAGGGAAATACTTATCAGTGGTAGATTTAAATTTGTTATTGTCCATATAATACTCTGGACCAAATAATAAAGAATAATCTTCTTCCCCACCTCCAAAGTCTGTTTCCTTGTTTTCTTCATCTTCGGTTTCTTTTGCCATATATATCACAATTTATCATATCTTTTCAACATTCTATTGATTGGAGGACATAAACCTGTCTTTATATTGTCCAGAACTTTCAGATCTGATATTTTTTTGTGACAGGACACCCCTCTTAAACATGATATAACACCTTTTGGTATGACTGGTATGCAAATTTGCAGCTCTGAACTTTGTCTGATATATACCCTTGAATTAATATCCCACAACCATTCATTTACAATGAGGTGTACTGCATTATAGGAGCTAATGCACTCCCTACTACTGTTAAAGATATACAGTAGATATCATGTTTAAGAATAGTATCTTTTTTAATCTCTTATATTTCCATTCATGACAAAAATTGAAGTTTATTACTTCTGTCTACCTGATCATCACTTAAATCTTTCGATATTGTGTCAACTACTATAGATTTCCTCACCTATACTAACAAATATTATAAATTAAATGGTTGATGATCCATTTTGTACCAGTTATCTCAGAAGCATTTGTGGTGCAGCAAAATATCAGATTCAGTCATTCTATTCTTATATAAAAAAAAGAAGTTGTTGTGCCCTTTAGAGGACTGACCCCTGACGGGTTAAAATCTCCAAACATCATTTTTGTTGAACCTAAAGAGCTATAAGATGTAAAATTAGCTAATTTCTGGCCATTACAATATACATAATATACATAACTTACTCAAATAAGTCAAGAAGCTGTTGGTGAAATACATAAAAGGTTACATCAACAAATTTACAACAAATGATCAAGAACTACAAGAATATGCTTGTTTATTAAATCCAAAAGGTCCTCCAGATAAACTCAGCAATCAATATAAACTTAAATAATTGAGAGAACCTGATGAATGAAATGAAACACAGTATAAAATTATGTCTGATACATGTGAATTAAAAGCTGATTATATAAGATATTCAGAATCACAAAGTATTATAAAAGACATGGTTGAAGACAATGAAAGTATCAAAGATTAATCAAGACTCGAGGGATTTAAATGATTTGTAAAAGAAAACAGTATAGCTCTAGGTGGTGTAATGATTGGTATATCTGGAACTATAACAACCATTAGTTTCTGAGCATGAAATACAATAAAAACTGGTGCAAAAGCGACTGGAAAATTGGCTAAAGCTGTGTATAATCTAGGGAAGAAGCTATCACCATTGTTAATTCCATTATTCAATATGTTAGCAACTGTTCTATTTTGGGGAGCAAAAACTTTATCATGGCTAGCTAGCAATCTGTGGTTATTAGTATTGGCTTTCACGCACTTCTTATACGACCAATATAAAAACGAAAAAAGGAGTAGAATGTATGTTATTATATACGAACCAGAAGATAAGTAATATTCTTAAAAGAATAAATATATTAGTTGCAAAAGGTATATATCATGTTAATAACAGTCCACCTAAAAAAGCTGGTCTGTAAATAAAACATAGATTAATATATATGTCCGAAGAGATCAAAATTACAAACAGTAATCTAAAAAATGAAAGATCCCAAATGTCAACCTGTCTCAACAGACAGGCAAACCATTAGTCCAGGTATTGAAGGCAGCCAAAGGAAAAAAGATGAGAGTGTGTGTTTTGTGTGAACAAGAAGAGACTAAAAGTGAACATAGGAATTATACATGTACAGTAGAACCAGTCTTTTATGACACCCCTTTTTACGACCACCTGTCATATGTGACCAGTTTTTCTGGCACGAATGATTTGTAGCTAAAATATCCCTGCTGTGAGTGACCACTGCAAACTAAAATTGCTGACTGGTCTACTCATGTGCCAAACCTAATCGATGAATTAAGTTCAGCAGAAGATCAGCATCCTCTTCTGCCGAACCAAATAGGTAAGGCAGATTTAATTTGATCAATCATAATTAAGTTTCACGAGTTCAATTCACCATTTCAATCAATGCCACTCCACAGTTGCTTGAACTGTCTTGGCAAAGAGAATACAGTGAAACCTCAGTTCTCGAACAACTCAGTATTCGACCAAAAAATTCGAGTTCAAAATGCCTCTGAAGTCGAACAAATTTTTGGAGCTCGAACACACAAGTCGAGCCGAGGTGAACCGAACACATGCAAACGGCTGGCTGAGTCTACCCAAGCAGGATCAGTTTGAGTCGACACACCATCGAAGAAAGACTCACATCTTGTATTGTGCAAATTTTTTGCTTTGTTCATGTTTATTCTTGCTTTGTTCTCTACACTACGGTTACTTTAGCCCTTATTCATGGGTCCAAAGAAAGCCAGCAGTAATACTACTAAAAAAGAAAAGAGGAAAGTAGTGAGAACAACAGAGGAAAGCAACTGCAGAGAAAGATTCAACTGAGCTAAAGAGACAGAGAAGGGAATAAAACCCAGGACAGTTAGTCATTTTATGGAGGGGGACTCCCCTTCAAAGGAATAACCCTTATTTAAATAGGCATTTATCTGGTGCTTAGGAATGGATTAATCTAGTTTACGTTATTTCTTATGGGAAATATAGTTCAGTTCTCGAACAAATCGGTTTCCAAACAGAATTATGGAATGAATTATGTTCGAAAACCAAGGTTTCGCTGTACTGGAAACGAGAAAAACTACACACTTATTGCTATGATCTAGTTTTGATCACTTCTGTGCAGTTGTACTAATGCTGTTGTGAATTTCTTTCAGAACAAGTTAGGAAATCAACCAGGGTGCATTTTAAGTAAAGCTCACGCCAAAGATATGCCAGCTGCAAATTAGATTTGCGCCAACATGGTCAGTTTTAAATATCCATGAAAAATCTTTAACAAACAAAACGCCAACTACAGTGCTTGCAAATAAATGATTTCAAATTTTGTTTTAACAGTCTGTGTTCACTGTTTAGGGAATTAAAAACTTAATGCAAACATCAACAAAATATATTAATGGTACAGTTCTCTTCTTCGGCAAATATCTGAATCCAGGCAAAGGAATACTGTACTTATGTACATTGGCATTCGGTATATGAATGTTTAATCAGCAGTGATCAGCGTTCATGAGAAAGGGACATCATCGACCAGCATCAGAGTCCACCCTATCAACAACTTTCGAAACGCAATACTTTTCGGAAAAGAAAGCACGCTGCCTGTGTGGTCTCATTTCATCGTCCCCTTTCAGCTACAATTGGACACTCTCCTTGATAATGAATTCGCAGTTCTTAAGAGATGGCAAACACCAATTAAGTTTTGTTCTTCTCGCAAGAATTTGGGTTGTTTGTCCTCTCATCGCACTGTAATAACTCTCTGCTATCACCTCTGGCCCTCCTTTAGCCAAAATGACATCCATAAGAGTGCATGACGGTGGCTTGGCAATACCACACACTTCTTCATTCGAATAAAAAGACTTGTAGACACTCTGCTCATGGAGACGAACTTCAAATTTCTTGCCATTCGAAAATTCCAACTTGAAAAATGTGTCTAAAGCGTACGATTCTGAATGCACAGGCTGAAAGGAAACAAGCTGGGCATCTCGAGGCAGTGGCACTGGATTGTCACTGTCTCCTGTTTGGATGAACCATTCCGGACACAATAGTTTCCAGATTCCTGCCTTCACAGCCTCTTTAATTTGGCTCATGTATCTGAATGCTAATCGAGGGTCGAAATCCATACCAGACTCTGACATGAGCCATTTTGGAAACAGTGGCCAATACTGCTTTGCACTCCTCCACTCCGTAGCAGTCGTATTCTCCATCGGTTACATTCAATTCTAATTTCTCTTCAGAGATGTGGCCATGATGCAACTTTACCAGTGCAACTGCATCAAATACTTGCAGGACTGAAAGCGAAGGATCGGAGGTGACAGATTTAACCCTCTCTTCCAAAGAGTTCTTTAAATCCAATGCTAATCGCTTGTGATCTTCGTGGATGTTCTCATCCTCTCTCAGTTGCCAAGTGAATCGCTTATCTGATGCTTGACTTTCTTTATCCTTGGTGACAAGCCAACCCTCCAATAGTGTGACTCCTTGAAATTTAGCACCGGGCCTGAGGTTATCCTTGACTTTATTTAAGTGTGGAAATGCCTGCAGATCACCTTGAGAAGCCTTGGAAAGGCTTCTCAAGGTGATCTGCAGGCATTAACTTCCAAATAGGAGTGTCAAGTGATTGCATTTGTAGCATGAGATCAACGATCGGTTTTAACACATCAATGAAGGCAAGTAAATCTGCGATGAAATCTGACCCACCAATCATGTACTGCAGCTCTTCCTCTTCAGTTCGATTAGGATGCAGCAACTCGAATGCCTTCCAAAAAGATGCATAACGTTTCTCAATTTTTAACCATTGATCAAATGATGAACTAGCAAACCGTTGACAAGCGTAGGAGACTGGTCTTCTATAGGATTTATCAACAAGCTGAAGGAATGCGAAACCTTTACCGTTAGCTAAGAGCGCGTTGAAGACATTGCACCACTTCACGAACCTTAGAAATGCTTCACCTGTTGCTGTAGCAGAATCCTTCACACCAACCATGGCGAGGTTTAAAGCATGAGTGGAATCCCAGGTAACAGGAAGCACTAAATCATCACCAAGATTATCCACAATTCCTAAGATCTTGATCAGCTTTGCACAGAATGCAGACGCTTGGTATGGGCCATCTGCAGACACACCACACAGCCGAGAAAGAACGTCCTTCAAAAAGTTGCTCTCAGTAGCTTCAGTCAGCAGCTTTGCCAGTGTATCATACGAGGCCACCTCAATATTGGTGTAAACAATAGGTGCATCAACTGGAATTGGGCAAGGAGTACCATTTTCGTCCCGTGCAACCACAAGAACGGCTTGATTTGTTGTTCTAGATTGTGTAGCCTTATCCACAGTTGCCCATATATGAGGCGGAAGTTGTGTAGATGGTAGAGGACGATTCAACCAGTCATTGGTCCTTTGATTTACTGTTTTTTCTAAGTAATAGAGAACTTCATTAAACTTATTACAGCCATGTCCAATATTCCCTACGTCAACTGAACAGCATGCTAGTAATGAGATTAGTGTCTCAAAATGCAGTGCAGCTGCCCCAAGCTTAAGATCCGAAATAACTGCAAGAAATATATTACTTGTGGTGGATGCTCTTCTCTTCTCACTCTCCTTCTCCCGCTGATATACCTCCATTGACTTCTTATGAACCTTTGAACCATCTCCAATAAGACAGAGATGGTCAATGCACGACCTTTTTTGCCTGTACCATATTGGGTTTCCCCCTTCAATTAAAAGCCGAGTGGTACTCTTATTTAGGAGTAGTCCAGAACAGATGTTACCATTTGAGGAAGGACTTAACTTGTGCTGTGCTTCTAACGGACTTAAACGACCAAGGAAGGGCTTTCCGAATTGATGCAATTTATAGCAAGGCAAACAACGAAGTATGCCCATTTCTGAATCGTCATCATAAAAAAATTCTATTAACTCTGATGCACTGGTTAGATTGTAAATATTTTTTGCCTTACGCATTTTAGTGATAGCCACTCGCACACTGTCATCCTCACACAACATCTGCTCGACAGTTGCATGCTGCTTCCCAAATTGGTCAACCTTGAGAGACAACTTTTCAATTGCGTTCATTACATCATTAATCGATGTGGATGAAGATTGATCGGCTTTCCTATATGAAAGCAACGTTGCCTGACTTTTCACCTTCAATGAATTGCAACTATCTGACTCTTCATCGACATCAACAGATTGAGAAGTAACCGAGTTGTGGTGTCTAGTTGGGCTTGAATCTTTCTCCAGGAATTCTGATAAATCAGTCTTTTGGAAACTTTGCTATGGGGTTTTGGATTTATGACAGTCCTTTCGCATTGATTGAACTTCTGGTGCACTGCTTGGGACAATAGTGCATGAATATGATTCTTGTCTTTCGTGCCATCTCTCTTTACGACAGTTTACACTAGATGAATCACTTCTACATAAGGATGCAAATTTCTCATCTCTTTCTCCATGATGCGAAAGCTCAAGACATTTGATACATACATACTTTTCAGATGACTTAACATTTTTATTTTGTTGCAGGGATGAGGGCTCCTTTTTTCCAATTCCAGGGGACTTGACATTAAGGTGCTTTCTTTTGTGGCATGTCAACCACATGATCATCACTTTTAGAGACTAGATTGGAATGAATAAGAGTCTGTTATAGGGCATGACAAAAGTTCACAATGTTCAAAAATATTCAAAAGCAGTATAAATGCAGAGCTTCCACATGCCAAAAAATTTCCTGGCAAAAGGAAATATTGGTCTCTGGCAGGAAAAATAGAAGGAAAATTGTTTTGGAAGGAAATTCAAGGGAAATTTAGTAAAATGCCCAAAGACTATAAATACGAGTGATTTATGAATTATGACGAAAATTGGAAGGAAAATTGAAAGGAAATATAGCAAAATGAAATGAAAAAGAAAAATGGAAATGTCAAGTGGAAGCACTGTATAATATATTTATATAATGTACCATTTTGGCAGATGTTGCAAAGAACTTTTTGACCGTACCCCTCTTCACCCTCGGCAGTTCCACAGGTGATGTGAATGAACGTCTTGCACATTTTGCATGTATGTGCTTCTCCAACCTCTTTGCTGCAAACATGACATATGTGGTCCATCTGAGATTTATATGTAAAAAAGGAAATATCATAAAGCATAGGTATTTTTTTGAATTTTAAAAAACGTCAGGTGGTACAAAATGTTACCATGTTTAAAGTTTCTAGTTTTAAACAAATAATTCTATTAAAATGATGATCATATACATTTACCTGACTGAATCACAGAATCAGCAAAACGAAAATTTAGGGATTTTGACTTTTATCATTACATGCTATCATTGCTACGTTGTCCAAAAAAGAGCCAGAAAACCAGAAAAAAATGAAATGAAAGACAAACAGCCAATAGAAATCAATTGAACTGACCTGACATTGAGATCATTGACCCGAGACTAAAAATAGTTTCTGGTTTCGTGTTCACTGAAGTGCCCGCGCGTCTGACAGCCAGTCGTTGGTACGTCATGTAATATGCAAGTCAGATGCAAATGTACTGGACCAGAATGGCAGAATTCTTTATGCTCCATTTACGTTAATCAAACTTTCAAAGACGCCATTATGCCAAATTAACCTATTTTACAATCTATCGAATTGTCAATGTATGCCAGAATGCTAAAAAATCCCTGATTGCATACCGATACACCACAATTTTTTTAAGTCCATGCCAAAGATCTTTGGCGTATTGCCCTTAAAATGCAGCCTGGGAAATCAAAGCAGTTCACGCTGACCAATTTCTTTTCACTTTTAATGAGTAGATGAACTTAAGCAAATTCTTGTGTGATTCTTAGTTGAATAAAGTAATTGTAAATGAAATTTGGGTTTGCTTGTTCAATTGTAATGCACATTTTCCTTAAATTTACGCATTTTCCAGAAGTTGCATACGCAAATGTGGCAGCCACTACGTGACATCACTTACCTGTCTTAAGCAACCACCTGGCATTTATGACCGCTTTTGCCTGGCAAAAGTGGTGGTCATAAAACTTGGGTTCTACTGTATATTTAGTATTTCTGGATTGATTGATAGGGCTCTATCATACACGAAAAAGGGTCTTTTTAGAGCAGAAGGAATATAAGGATAAGAATGAAGAACTGATTAAAACATGGAACATTCCAACAAAAAGGGTTAATAATTTTGACTCATTTGATTAAAAAAATCAAATATATAGTATAATATAATGGAAAAGAGGAAGACCAAAAAATATTTTACAGAAGAAGAGAGGAAATCTTGGAAACATAAACAAGCTATAGAATATTTAAAGGGAAAAAGATGGTATTGCATCCACTGTTTGAAGGATATGTTGCTTTCTTATAAATACCTTCATTGTAAGACCCAGAAACATAAAAATAATTTGAGACAATTGAAACATGGCCCATTGAATCGACAGGTTAGGTAAGTAAAATCTGTTCTACAATATAGATGGAAAAATTCTTGTTTAAATGTGATAAAAGATGTCGATAATAATTTATGGTTCAAGACTAGAACAGTTGTGCAATTTTTAGGATATACTGCAATACTACACAAGTTATTAGAAAAATGTGTGGCTGCAGGACATAACAAGGATGTATCCATTAGATGCCCCCTATCACAATGTAAATTTATCAGTAAGGTTAATGTTTACTCTCTAATATTGAGATCTAATTTAGAAGATGGTTGTGTAAGGATGCGCTGCTTTCAATCAAAACTGGAGCATACCAATTACCAAAACTAAAAAACAACCAAATGATGCTTCTAAATGAAAACAACCTGCACCAGGGGTGGCCAACCTTTTTGTGTGAGGGGCCACATTCCCATTTTTTCCCAGAAGGTGGGCTGCACAGTAAATGCAGGCAAGACAAGCTGATGAAACGAATAAGCCATGATTCTATTTAGAGTCTAGCTAAACTGCTAAAGAAAGTATAATCATACAGTTATATAGTATCTACTAGTCATGTTGTATTGCTGCAGTTAAGCCTGTCCACAAGATGCTCGGCAACTTTTGAGCAACTTTTTCAATTTTGAGAATCTGGTCCGCGTTACTTATAAGGCCAAAGAGAAAAAAGAAATGTCATATTATGCATAAATTTTATTTTTTGCATTTTGAATTTTTTTTTTTTACATTTTGGACTTTGGAGGCATGTTTTCAGCTGCTGTCATGGCTGTCGTCCAAACCTTTTGTTATTTTAGCATTTTATCTTGTCAGCGGTGTGCAAAACAATATGGCAGATGAAGGCAATTTATCAAGTTCCAGGGACTCGGAAGAAAATCAATCAACCGAAGCAAATCCTTTTCAGGTAGCAGCTGCAGCAGGTGCCCAATAGAATGCCCCAGAAAAGGCCGACATTTCACGTCCAAGGAAAGTACTGACCAATCCAAATGGAAAGAGAAATGTATTTGGAACAGTCAATCCAAATGTGTCTGCTTGGGAGAGGGTCAAAGAATTCAAAGGCGAGTATCTCACCGTTGTTTCTGGAAACCCGATATGTGATTCATACAAAGAGATACTTTCTAAGAAGAAGTGCTCTGTGAAGAAGCATATCAAGTTGAAGGATGCCATGAAAGATCAAAGTATAAAAGACTTCATGGCCAGGAATACTACAGCAAAAGGATCAACATTACCTGAACATATGAGAGTTTATCGATATGAACTGGTGGAAGCTTTTATAAAAGCTGGTATTCCACTTTCAAAAGCTGACATTATGTGGTCATCGCTTGACATCCCATTCACATTTGGCTGAATTTATTCCTTTGATCTTCAAGAAAGAGAAAGATATTCTTAAAGCTGAAATTGAGGCAAGTGATGAAATTTCTGTTATTTTTTATGGTAGTGCAAGATTAGGAAAAGCATTAGCTATTCTTGTACGGTTTGTTAACCAGTGAAATGTTCAACAAAGACTTGTTAAGTTAGAAGTTCTAGCAAGAAGCCTGAATGCAGAACAGCTTGCACAGCGCTTAATCAAATGTCTTGCTGTTGAGTATGGAATCAAACCCAATCAACTTCTGGCAGCAATGAGAGATGGGGCATCAGTGAACGAGGCTGGGTTGCATCATGTTGGCAAGCACTTTGAATTTAAAGTCCTCGATACCTTTTCAAAGTATTGGAACACAATGTTTTCGCTTAGTCTGACTGCCAGGTTGCTATGGAAGACTAGAACAGGAACTGCCATGCTCCTTACTTCAGATACAAGATAGTGGAGTAAATGGGAAGTACTGAATTGTGTTGTGGATTATTTTGGAGATGTAGAGCCTTTCCTCAGAGAAGATGACCTTTCTCCCAATTGTTGCATGAGGCTGCTGGATTTGTTTGATGATCCAGTTACTGCTCGTGACTTACAACTTGAACTTGCTGTAATGATTGATGCTGGCAAGCACTTCATTTCGGCAACCTACTACCATGAAGAACATGGCCCCTTAGTGTTTAGTTCCTATGAACATTTATCAGCCTTAGCTCATGGTACAGCCATTGGGTCTTATCCAGACACAGAAGCAAAAGCTAGACAACTTGCTGCTGGAAATTTGCAACTATATAATCAATTGGTTGCACAAGCAAAGGCTTGTTTTACCTCTGTGTTCACATTCTACCAGAATAAATTCAGTGTGCAATTTTACCACACAGTATGTGCATTCAAAGCTGCTCGATTATGCTGTCCAGCAAAAGTGCAAGAACTGCAACAATTTTGAATTTTCAAAGATGATATGATAGCCCAGGAGGTCGAAGAGCTTCCAAATTATCTGGCAATTGCAGATAGTGTAGTAATTGAAACAGGACGAAAAGGTTAAGCGGTGGTCTGATCATGAGATGGATCTTCCCAGTTTGTCAGCGGCTGTTAAGAAGATCTAATTAGTACAAGCTAGTTGTGCTTCAGCTGAGTGGGTGTTCAGTTTGCTTCATAACACTTTTAACAAACAGCAAGATTTAGCCTTGGAAGAAACTGTTGAGGTGTCAGTTATGCTAAGATACAACAAACATGATGTCATGGCATAGACAACCCATATTACAGCAAGGCCTCTTAACTTTGCTTGAACATATACTTTCATGTATTAACATATATGTGATTAATTGTTGTCACTTATTTCAGCAAGTTAGAAGCCCAGTCGTCATTAACAGCAACATTTTGTAGTAAATATGTAAAGATGAATATTAAAATGAATATTAAAATGAATATTAAAATGGAAGCAACCATAAAGCAACTTTTAGAAATATTGAGAAACTTTTGAGCAACTTTTTCACAATTTTCCAGCATCTTGTGGACAGGCCTAACTGCAGTGTACACTGTACAATGGCTTGATTGGCATTTTAGTGAGATATCCATCAAGTTGGTAAAAAGTTGCATCGTCACAAAGTTTGATGCAAATAGCGGATTCTGGCAACTTCCCCTTGATGATGAGTCAAAACTGCTGACTATGTAACCCCTTTTGGTCATTATTTTTTGGGTTGATGGCTCTATAAACAGTACTGGTGCAGTCCTCCTCCAGGTGCAAGACAATGGGAAACATAGACTCATTAGCTATGCATCACAATCATTCAGTGAAGCCAAGAAATGCTATGTGGTTATAGATAAAGAAGCACGGGCAGCAGTATGGGCCTGCAAGAAGTTTAGTGAGTATATTGTGGGCATGAACTTTGTCCTAGAAACTGACCATAAACCACTTCAAACTTTGTTTAACACCACCAAGTTGTCTAAGACATCACCACGTATCCAGTGGTTTTGCCTAAGGCTAATGAGATTCAGTGCTACTGTCCAACATGTACCTGGCAAACACCAATTAACAGCTGATGCACTCTTGTGTGCACCTACAGACAGACCCAGAGGAAAGGATGAGCAGTTTGTAGAAGAACTAGAAAGCTTTGCATCCCAAATGGTGTTCACACTCCCCGCAATGACACATCACCTGAAATTGCTGATGAAGAATTTGCTCAAATTAGGACCTACTGCAGCCAAGGATGGCCAGCCTATATGCCACAGAATCCTCTCCTGTGACCCTACTGGGATAACAGGGCTCATCTCACCATTGTAGATGACTTGCTTCTATGTGATGAGCACATAGTGATTTCTAGGTCAATGAGACTGGAGACACTTGACTGTATCCATACTGGTCATCTTGGCATAACCAAGTGCCGAGCTAGTGCCCAAACCTCAGTCTGGTGGCCAGGACTTCCTACTCAGATTGAGAACATGGTGACAAACTGCAACACCTGTGCCAAAGATTGCCCCAAACCCAAAGCTCCTCTTATCACAGCCTCCTTCCCTTTGCAACCATGGGAGAGACTAGCTGCTGAACTCTTTGAGCCTGTGGGAAGTCTATCTAATTGTCATTGATTACTATTCAAGATGGTTTGAGATCAAGAAACTGAATGACCAATCATCTGCCAGAGTCATTCTCCTCTCATGGCATACCCGACATTGTAGTATCTGATAATGACCCACAATTCAGCACCAATGCCTTCTGCCTTCTGCCTTTTTGGCAGTATCTATGATTTTGTCCATGTGACAAGCTCTCCTAAGTACCCAAGGGCCAATGGGGAAGTGGAAAGAGCAGTCCGCACAGTTAAAGCACTACTCTGCAAAACTGAAGACCCATATCCAACCCTCCTTGCTTACAGATCCACGCCCTTGCAGAATGGTTTGTCACCCAGCAAGTTACTCATGGGATGCTGCTTGCAGACCAAAGTTCCTGTCATGCATAATATCCTCAGACCTAACATGCGAGATGCTGATCGGCAAAGAGATCAACCATGACAAACGGCATGAAGCCCATGATCTCCCTCCACTGACCACCAGTGAGCAAATTTGGGTGCGAGATCAGAAATGGGAAGGCCAGGTCATTGGAGTGGCAAAACAGCCTAGATCCTACCTTACGAAGGCTGACATGAGCACGCGAAGGCATAATTGGCCTGCTCTAGTAGCAGTGTTCTCAGCCAGCCACTTCCCACAGGCCAACTGTGATACCTTCCAATCTACCATCATCAGCACCCCTAATACCTCCCAATGTTTCAACTCCTAAGGCAGGGAAAATACCAGCTGAAACTGCAACACCCACTGCACCAACAACAGCAAACCCAGCTCAGAAGGACCATCCAGATACTGAAGACTGTCCAGCTCACCCGTCTGCAATGGAAGCTGGTATCCACCTGAATTAGTTACCCACTTTGGAAGAGCTGTTAAGACACCACAACGTATGAATTTGTAAAACAGAACACTTAGTGACTTTCTGGACTAGAATTTGGACATATACATTTTTATTAAGTTTTGTTGAAATTCTGAGAGTTAGCTCCCTTGAATTTTGGAGGGAGATGTTGGATCAGATGCTTAGTATGACCCCATTGCATGCTGGGGGCCATGTGCTCTGGTCTGCTTGGAACGTCCACCATATTGTTTGTATCTTACATGCGTTCATTAAAAAAGATAAATATATTACACTTTGAACCTCTCCAACACTTCATGCTCTTATTTGATGAAATGAACATGAGTGTACCTTGAATAATCATCAATGAAAGTGACAAAATATTAAGAACCCCCAACAGAGTTGACAGACATCACTAAGAGTTCTTCCAAATGATGAAAAAGAGATTGACATGCTAACTTTGAGTCAATTTCTATTCTCTCAGTATTGTATGTATAGTCATGAAAAGAACTGGTTAAGGCATTGTTAAGTTTTGATTTGATTTCAGTATATTTGAAGGTGTTATCATGGTAAAATTTTCAGCTGGGCATGAAATTCTCAGTAATATTAATAGAAGACTCAGTATTTTGATTGGGTCAATGTAATTAACGAGCTTACGTCTGAGCTCCCCTTTCTGGCAAAAGTTTTCCTGTCATTCTTATCGGACATGCTCTCCTTGACGACTTGAAGGAAAAACGTCTTCCAATTGCCATACCTGCTCAAGGAAGAAACCCAGAGCAAAGTTAGGTGCAACATATTATAGACATTCTCCAGGAAGACAGCATCTGTGACCAAAAGGTAAGCATGTAAAGTAATTTCTATAATATCATTAAATGGCATAAGTTAACTTATAATTGATTATCATTTCAATAAAACCTCAATGATATGCCAGAATTTCATATGTAAAAATTAATGAAACAAACACATTTGTCTACTTTCTTGAGACTTCAAAATCTGTTGTAACTGCATTGTTTAATGTGGCTCATATTTTTTGACAGGATTTTAATTAAGCATATCCACAAGTAAGACAACTATTAGATAATTTCGCTTACTTTGACAATGCTGTGTAAGAAGGAAAATGTGGAAAGTCCATTACCTTTTAAACAAATTTTTAATCCCTCACGTATTGAAATATTTTCATCCTGCTTTATGTAAGTGATCCATTTTTGTTGTTATATATCATTTCTATGTGCAGTGCAGTCATTTTTTTATTTTTTCATTTAGTTAAGAGTTTAGTCTATTTTTTCCACTTGTAATATCGTTCTTAGTTTCATGTATATGCCTCCATTTATTAACTGTTTTTGGAAACATTTATACTATATGTTATTTATATAATTTCTATTAAAAATGTTGGGGTACAGTATGTATAGATACATACTCCTAAGTCATGTTCTTAATAATTAGTTAAATATTACAGAGGGAATTTCGGTAAAGTGACCCTACAATATTACAAGTTTAAATCAATCATTTACCAGAATAGTTAACTTACCATTTGCAGTAAGATGCAGACAGGCCTTCATTTATATTTCAGGTTTTTGGGTCACTGAACCCCTTTGGTGTATTCCTTAGCTTCAGTCAAAGTTTGAGTATTCTGGATGACTTTGCTGGTTATTACTATTCAGATTGTTGGAGAGAACATCAACCTGCAGACTGCAGTTCATAGTGAAAGAAATAACAGTCATGCATTTGGCTCAGCTGTTGTTGTACAGAATGTAAGATTTGACCATCTGAATAAAGTGAAACCTTTGCTTCATTTAGCAGGAATATGCAGTTCTCATGTTTTAAGATACAAAATGCCATACCCCTAACTTCCAGTAAGTATTCCAGTCTTATTCCTGATGAATACCATGGAACACTTTCTGAACAACTTTACAAGAAGAAGAAAGTGATACCTTTTCCAGTCTTGCATTATAATGAACAAAATTATGAAAATGTTGTAAAAATCATGGATTTTTTTGAAGAATTCCTTCAAACATCTGTTTTAGAGGTGATCAACTTACAAGAAAAAGATTTTTCGGCGCCAAATGCCATCAGACTGGTGGAACTACCCCAGATGCTTACATAACTGAAGCAATCATGAAGTACCAAAAGTTCACTTGCTCACATAGGGATGTCAAACAGCTCAGGAAAGAAGGGCTTGTTTAATGAATCATTTTGGTAAGGTACTGAAAATCTTTGTGTGGAACATGGATAAAAGAGCAGATGACCAAGTTGTTGAAGGTAAAATTTTTATGTTCTGCAGTTTTCAAATTAGATACTGAATCTGACTTTTGTTTTCCATTACTAGAGGATGGTCATGTGATTCCAGTTGGACTGACAAATGGAGTAATAAAGAACATCTTCATCAGACAAAGTAAAGAACTATGTTCATCTTTTCCTTCAGCTGGGTCTTTAGTGGTTTTAAAGTACCTGATAGTTTTTTGGATGGTGCCAGGAAACGTCAAAGATGGTTATGACAAGTGGTCCAAAAAACATACTTGGTTGGAGATCGAGTGTGGCTATTTGATCCTAAAATACGTTGAGGTAGAACGAACTAGTTTTACTATGGGTTATTCCTTATGTAGTAAATAAGAGATTTGATACTAATGGTGAGATGGGAGTAGCAAGAAGAATTAAGTTGGAGAGCAGATGAAGACAGCTGGTTGTCCATCTTAAACAATGTTGGACACTCACGACGATACAGAAGACGCCTTGGAAGATAAAGAACAACAGTACTTGAGACAAGTGACCTCTCTGAAGTAGTACAATGTTCATGCCAAAGAATCCGAGATACCCAATGCACAGGAGAGAAGTTCTGCAACCTCAAAGTGGATGAAAATTAACTTTCCATATAGAATTGGACAATAGTTTATGATATGTTCTTTGGAAAGGGTATTGTAGGATAGACAGTGGAAATGTCAGGGAGACTGAGAGGGAGAGCAGATTGTTGTGCCATTGCTAAACATATCACATTTTAATAAAATCTATGTTATTACCAATCTACACATGCAACATGTGGAGGAAATTTGACCTTCCTTATTTATACTGCAGGTTGGTTCATGCCTGTACCATGTAATAAACCTCTATGTCCTCTTTACAGTATAGGGTGAGAGCTTTATTAACTTGTTGGCATAAACATAGTACCAACCTTGGTCAAACGTTGATCTTCTCGTTTGGCACATCTTATGGTAATTAGAAAGGTTATTTGTGTATCCTCATTTGCTATAGATTTGGCAAATAGAAAGTTTGACACATTAACTACAGTTTAAGCTTAATAAGGCATAACAATTGTATTCACCTTCCTTTTTTCTTTGGAGTAACATTTTCCCTCTCATTCCCTTCTACAAATGAATCTCTGGTTGGGACAAATCCACAAATAAGTAGTTTGTAGGCAGAAGTAGAGTGTCCATCTGAATGGCAAAGGGTGTAACATGATTCCTCAAATTGTGCTGAGGGCAGATGAAAATGAACTTGTGCTTTTTCACAAATTGAACTTACTTCTGATGTGGTTTGGTTTTTCAGAAACTGATGCATCCTTACAACTCTCTATTTAGGGCATCCCAGCAACCCAATACCTTTCACCTCTTCTAGTCAGTTTATCACTTGTGTTCATTTTGATGCGTAAACACATTTACATCACGAGTTATTTCTCAAGTGATCTTGACTGTGATGAAAACAGATCAAAATTTTATAAGCAAAAATCCCCCCGAAAAAAAAACTTTTTAGAACGCATCCTTGCCGATTTTTAATCATTAACATAATTTTCATATATATTGTAAATAAAAACAAGTAAAAAAAAACTCGCTTCATGTCACCCTTAAGATATGATTTACATTATATAAACCTTACATAGTTTATCCTGTAACCTTAGTTGCTTCAACAATTAAAGGATAATGAATATAAAGTAAAATTAAAAAATGTGAAACACATGACCACTTTTAATTAAAGCATGCTAGGAAGTGCCATGTTATTAACCACTAGATGAATCTATGAATTTTATAATTGGTATTACTGTTTACAAACGAATATAACCATGAAAAAATTCTAAATTCGGTTACTATCACCAGTGGCCTATTTATTGTATTTTGCTATTTAAATGGGTCTAGTGTTATGTCCAACAATCTTTTACTCTTAGGTTTAGGAGTCAAAAATATAACTATAAAATAAAAACTCTACCATAAGTAAAAGAACATTCACTTGCTTTACAGTGGTTGATGTTTTCAGCAAACAAAATAATCCATGGATTGAGAAAATGGTAAATGAGTTCATGATCCACAATTGTAGTTAACCATATTCTGGCTGGGGGAGCAGTATGGAGGTTAACATCACTTAGTGCATAATATGCACTGATTGGTGACAGCACATAAAGACAAAGAAAACTTGCATACTTAGTTTCAGTTTTTGAATCTGATTCTTTGCAGTGTGATTCATCTTTAATCTCTGTGTCTTTATCACTGCCAATATCATCACTCAGGTTCGGTACTGCATGAGGCATCTTTCTTGTGTGACTGATATCCACCAAGCAAGGAGTTGCTTAGTTTTGCAATTTTAATAGTATGGGCAACCGTGAAGAAAGGACTTCTCATTTTCAGACACACAGTACTTTGTGCATACTCCTCAGACATTTTTCAGTTACCAAAGAAAATTTCTGTTCCCATTTGTCCTTGCTTATTGGAAGTTGAAAAGAACTCCAAGAAACATTCAGTCATCCTGCGATTCCTGTCACTTAAGGTGGTATTTAACCCTAAAATTCGAGAAGATATTTAAAACTTTTAATTTTTTTTCATAATGGGCTTCAATGTTTGTTGTTCTTTCACCCTGTCAACTAATTTTTTCTGTTTTTCAAACCTATTCTTGAAAATATGAATTTATATGTAAGCGTGTCACATGAGTATGTTTACCTGATTACTATGGGCTTTCTTTGCTCAAAATTAAGTGTCCTACCCTCAAAACCTTTTTCTTACATGTAGGAACTCTCCTTGCTGGTATAGCTCAATCTTCCTCAACATATGCCTCTGAAAGCAATCATGATGTATTTAGTTTTGATCATTCCAAAAGCAGCATGACAAGAGTTGTAGCTGTGGAGAATCTCCTGCAATCAGGTGTATTGCAAAGGGTTCGTAAGTTTTTTTTTGGGGGTATCAAAATGGGAAGAATATTTGTATCAGACAAGAGGAAGCAAAGAAGAGTTTTTTTTGTAAAAGACCTCAAGAGAAGCCTGACATTTCCAATGATGGCACGACTAATACAGATGGTAGTCCAGGGGCGTCGTTACAGGTCGAACCATTATTTGTCTCGGTGCCCTCTCTAAATATGCTAAATTTAATATTTAGTCTTTTCCCCAGACCTCCAGGAGAAAAATTGAGGGGTGTGGTGCAGACTACCCTGTGCACAAGACCACATCTGCTTTGTGTAAACAAGCACTACTGAGGCATGCTTCACATCAGGAAGCAACTTCAATTGTTGGTTTTAAATCAGATGTTGGAGATATAAAAACCATAGCCAGCCAACAATTTTAAAAAGTAAAGTATAAAACATAATCCGAAAATTAATATCTTGAAACTTGAGATACAAGTTAAAACAACACAAAGACAAGTGCGGCAATATTTCGACTTTAATGCAAAGCCATTATCAAACCAGCTAAGTTTACAGAACATGCTGAGATCTATATATACATAGAAGATGATGTCATCACTTATTTACATGCTCAGGAGATAATTAAGAGCTTAAGAGGGTGATAATCGGGATTAACAAGTAATAGAGATCACAGGAAGAGATAAAGTTACAATGGTGCGAGCTCTTTGCTAGCTTTTATACCATTACTTCTTTCAGGTTTATTATATTTGATTAAAAGAGCCTCGAAAATAAGTAGTTTGTTAGGATTGTTTGATTTACAGGAGTGAAGAATCTTAAAATTATTGAAGATAAGATTAGTAGGACTATTAGAAACAGGAAGAGAAGAACTGTTAAGATTATCGTATAGAGTGTTAAGGTCAGCAATGTGTCGAGTAACACGAGTTTCAAGTCATCATTCTGTTTTTCCTATGTATTTATGGCCGCAATCTGGGCATGTTATTTGATAAATTATATTGTTGCGTGAGAGGTCCAGTATTTTATCTTTGTTAGAGACAAAAAAGGATTTTTTTCTGGTCCGATAAATAACTATGAAGTTGACATGAGTTTTCAAATGACATTTAAGCTTTCTAATTAAAGTTTTGACTAGAGACTCACCTTTTTTGCCTAAATAAGGTAAATTCTACCAGCTTCTTGGTAAAGAGTCATCA
The DNA here is from genome assembly GCA_030142905.1 of Heliopora coerulea. Classification (NCBI taxonomy): domain Eukaryota; kingdom Metazoa; phylum Cnidaria; class Anthozoa; order Scleralcyonacea; family Helioporidae; genus Heliopora; species Heliopora coerulea. Next base: position 357,715 of record JASJOG010000216.1, read on the forward strand.
ATAGTTTGTTTGGATGTATGCGAGGTGTCAGATTGTCTGGCTTTAAGTTTGCATATCAGAAAATTTCTAATTCTAGAAGGAAAATCGTTCCAGGACATGAATGACTTCAACGATTCAAGTTGTTGTGTGAATAAAAGTGAATTGCTACAGATTTTGGAAGCACGGAAAAATAATGAATTGACCAAGGTGATTTTGCAGTGAAGGGGCTCGAAACTTGAGAAGTGTGTATATTGCCTGGTGTGAGTGCTTTTGCAGTACACATCAATACCATAATCAGTTATCTTTAAATCAAGAAAGTGAACTATTCCATCAGGAAAATTATCTACAGTGAACTTCAGGTTTTTATTGAAACTATTAAACTTAGATGAGACAGATGTGATATCACACGGTTTGATGAGCACCAAAGTGTCATCAACATATCATCGGTAAAATTTTATAATGCCTGACTGAACAAGATCGTGAACAACTTTGTTTTGAAATTTTGTTAGGATATTTGCCAGAACCGGGCCTAGCAATGACCCCATCGAGACATCATCAGCTTGTTTGTATAGTTGATTAGTAAAAGAAAATGTCGTTTTGGTATGGGAATCAAGGATAAGTTTTTTCAATGTGCGTTTGGAAAGGGAAGTTTGAATTTAAACATTTTTTTTTCGATGGAACATTAGTAAACAAAGATTCAACATCAAACGAGACTTATCTATACCCTTTGGAAAATAAGTGTTCAGGAATGGCTCTAATGGCATCAACAGCTTCAAAAGAGTCACGGAGTGTATAATCATTTAATGTTAAAGGATTGAGTAAATTTGAGAGAAATTTGCCTACATTATAGTGAGGAGTATTAGTTGTGTCGATTATCAGTCTAAATTTTGGAACTGAAACAAAAGGTTTGTGAGTTTTAGGGAGTCTGTGAGCTCTCCCAAAAGCAGCAGCTTTAGGTCTTATAAATTTATATTCAGTTCTTTCACCTTGTTTAAAATGAGTAGAAAGATAAGTTTGTAGAGAGTGGAGTCTGGTAGAAGTAGGATCGGAGGATCCTTTGGTAAACTTAAGTGGGTTGTCAAAGATAGAACTAACAGAACTAATGTAATCTGACCGTTTCAAGATAACAATATCATTACCTTTATCTGGTTTAAGAATAGCAAAATTCATTTCATGTTCCTAAGAATACAGATTCGTTTACAATCTACATAAAACTGTTTCAAGTCTAAATCAATATAGTTGCAGCTAAATTAACATAATGAGTTTTTAACCTTTTCTTTCACAAAGTATCCATCTTTAAACTGGTTAAGTCTATCCAGCTGATCCCATAAGTCTTCAGACATGGACATCATATCAAGTTTGCTCGAGTGCATTCCCAGGCCATGTCGTAGTCCCATCTTAAGAATGTCAATTTGTTCTTCCAACAATTCTTCACCAGATAGATTCAAAATAGTTTCGTCAGGATTAGTTTCTAGTTTTCCACAAATACATAGGAAAAACAGAATGACGACTTGAAACTCATCTTACTGAACACTTTACAAATATTTCAACTAGTGCTGCAGCACAACATCTTCTTGACTGTCCACTTGCTCAACACATTTTATGATAATCTTAACAGTTCTTCTCTTCCTGTTTCTAATAGTCCTACCAATATTATCTTCAATAATTTTAAGATTCCTCACTCCTGTAAATCAAACAATCCTAACAAACTACTTATTTTCGAGGCTCTTTTAATAAACCTGAAATAAGTAATGGTATAAAAGCTAGCAAAGAGCTCTCACTATTTCCCTAGTGTCATTGCACCATTGTAACTTTATCTCTTCCTGTGATCTCTATTACTTGTTAATCCCTATTAAGCTGTTAATGATCTTCTTGGCATGTTTTGTAAACTTAGTTCGTTTGATAATGGTTTGCAATAAAGTTGAAATATTACCGCACTTGTCTTCGTCCGGTTTTAACTTGTATCTCGAGCTTCAAGATGTTAATTTTCGGATTATGTTTCATACTTTACTTATTGGAGATATGTTGTCTGCATCTTATCATAAAGTAACTTAGTAATATTGATTTTTCTTGTCAGCCTTTAGCTAATCTTAGTGTCTGATCAGCTGCTAAATGACACATAATAGACAAATCTGACAAATTTATACTTTGTTTCTGGTGCAATGACAGTGGCAATGCCAAGTTACGCAACGATTTTCAGTCGGATTTAATTTACCACATCTGGACCATCTCAAGCATGTCATTTATGCATGGTGTTGCAGTATTTTGCGGAGAGTCTTGCAGGCAAACAAAATTAAAAACAAAGTTTAACTTCGTTTTTCAAAGGCCAACTTACATGATGCAATTATTCTTGCAATGCAATCTCTGGTGCTGAGAGAGCTAAGTTACGCACTAAACTACTGACAGAAATATGGTAAGTATGGGCCTTTGTTAATCTTTTAAATGCACCTAAGATTCCAAATATGGCAAAAAAATTTCTTGTAAATTTAGGATCACATTTTGTTGTGCAGCAGCAAACTGTGACCCAAACAGCACACCAAAATTTAACACTGACTCCTTGTTTCAGAGCAAAATTTGCACAGGAAGTCCAAATCAGTCACTGGGGATTGATGGGTATCACAAGGGTTAACATTCCGCATATGTTTTCCTTAGATAATATGCCCCTACTAAGAACAGCACTGCATTGCAAGTAACTTGCAAGTAAAATTGTCTTGTGCATCATGGCCATTTACAGGATACCAGATTCGTTTGTCACAACATCAACTTATTCCATTTAGGGATCACGTCTGCCTCTACAAAAATTCCCCAACGGCAGTTGTTTCATTCTGTCATACAATCATAATTTTAAGTGCTAAAAGCACCCTGAAGCAACTAAATTTGATGTTTGTGACAAGCAAATCTGCTATTGTGTAACTGGGACCTTACATTAAGCTCTGTTACTACAAAGGGCTACAGACGGATTTGTCTGCCCACTAGTTTGATATACCTAAGGCGATTTACTGGGGTTTTCAATGACTTAGGATTTCCAGGATATGATTGACAGAATAAATGAAGGGGTTTTCGATAAGTTGGTAAACACACAAAGGGTCTTTACCAGAAGAGTGGTAGCTGAAAATTCGCTTCATCTATCCCCTTTGTTCTTCTTTATGAAGAGAAAAAAATTATTCAGTATCCTCATTGTTGGTTTCCTGCTTTACGGGAGTAGATATGTTTGGCTGTTGTGATTCCACCTGATATAATTCACAAAAATGGAATAAACGGGCAAATTTTTTCAACTAAGTTATATACGTATCTTTTCAAATCGTTTGATAGTTCATCAGGTGACTCAATGGCATCAGGTGACTCGATAGCATTGTGCATTCTTTTGCGTTCATACTCTGTGTATAGTTTGTTGATGACCTTATCGCTAGCCTTCTTGATATAAGCAACAGATTTGTCCATTTCCCCATCTTCAGCCATTTTGAGAAGTTTGTTTCTCTTTCTTTGGAGTTATCTTCTTGTTCATCCACATTAGTCACTTCAGGAGTGAAAATATTATTAACTTCCTCATTAAAATAAGATCCAGTTGATGCTATTTCTTCAGTTACCTCATCAATTGTTTCAAGTTTGGTATTTTTGTGGTGCAGCATTGTCTATATAATGATGTACATTTTATTTTTGCAGTTTAACAATTTTATGGTCATACAGGTAGCATAAATTGATTTCCAATGATACATATTTGATATTTTTTAGTTACACAATGATTGTTTTCCTTTCAGTTTTTGAAATATGGCCTAAATAACCATGGAAAATAACTTTCATGTCGTCTTGATTTGGATTATAAGAAGAAACCACTCTGGAAATGTTGTCCCTATAAGGCTTAGATATACTGGTTAATTGTTGAGTGATGACTATTGTGGAAAAACCATAACGTCTTGCAGAGAATGCCACTTTAACTAACTCACCTGTTCTATTTTTGACATCCTGACTACTTGCACAATCGTCCATTATTATTAAGCTATTTGTACCCATGTAAATATTCTGTATAATGTGTAATATTTTGTTGACATGTTCCTGTTCACACTCAATAGTAACTAGATCTGAATGTTTGATAAATTTCTATTGTTGATAAATTTTATCCCATGAGAAGGTAGGACCTATTAAAATTATGAAGTCAAAGTGATTCATAAAATATTTTTCCAGCATTTTTGTTAAATATGGCTTACCACTATTGGTCATACCACAAATGATCATGTTGAACGATGTATCCATCTACATAGTACATTGTATTTAGTTCTGGACAGCTTCCACCTTTTTTTATAATGTTGGTGACACCGTCGTATACTAAGAAGGTATAGCGTTCTATATCTCCTGTATGCAAACTCTTACTGATTTGTAGTGAAATTTTATTTTCATCCGTAGTATTTACTCCATTTCCTGTTTTATGGATATCTCTGATAGATCTGAGATTAATTACAAGTTCAAACTTGTCTTTGTAGAACATTTTTGGAGTTATGTATTGGTCCCTCTCATCTTTGGAACCTAGTAGTCTCAATGCTTCATCCTAAAACCTGTATTCCTCAAAATTGTCATAGTGTACTTTATTTGACTTTGAACTGATATTCACTTTAGTATCGTTGATGTTTGGGTATATGTATTCTTCACTATCTTTCCTTCCTGAATTTGAGGTGTATTTATAGTTTGATTTATCACAGTTGTATTTGGTGTCCCTACAGCTTCTTTGTCCAGTTTAACCCCTTGACTGCTACAATGATGTACTGAGTATGTCATGCTTGAAAAACTCAGTACGTCTTATATTAATATTCATAAACATGACCCTATGCACACGTTGGGTGATTATTTCCCGCACATAATTTAAAATGTTGGTTCGGGCGAGTTTTAGAGTAGTTTCCAGGGTTTTGGTGACAAAGCGCAATATTTATTTGCCTTTCTTCTTCGTGTTGTTCCGCCATATTGAGCTGTCAAGTGTGTAACATAGTATCTGAAGGAATCTGAACCATTATGAGTCATTTTGAAATTGAAAATATTCTTGATCGTCTCTGGAATGATTCTGGAGATGAAGGAGATGATTTTTCTTTGGGATTGGATGAAGAATACGATGAAACTTTGCTCGACAGTGGAAATACTGTCTGTGACTACGATCAGGAGAGCTCTGATGAAGAGAATCATCCAACTGGAGACCCTCAAAGATCGGAAAGATCGTCAGGTGGACAAGATCAGGACGATTTCGTTTTTCTTAGAGCTAACAATGAAAACCCCAGTGAGACACCAGTTACAGCTGATAACCAAATCCATGTGGACACAACAGAATTTACCCCCTATGACTTTTTTCACCTGTTCGTCGATGATGATATTCTCAGTCACATCGTAATTGAGACAAATCACTTTGCTGAGCAATTCATTCAAGGAAATGAGATTCGAAGGGGTTCTCGAGTCAATCATTGGACTCCAACAAATAAAGAAGAAATGAATCAGTTTATTGGCTTGACTATTTTGATGGGAATAATACATAAGCCCACTGTGGAGTCATACTGGTCAATGGATCCTCTTTACACCACTCCAGTTTCCAAAGCCATCATGCCAAAGGACAGATACATTATTCTCATGAAATTTTTTCATCTGAATGATAATGAGAAAATGCCTGATGCCAGTGATGCTGATGTTGACAAGCTGTTCAAGGTAAGGCCACTGATTGATCATCTTCTGAAGAAATTTCAAGAAGTTTACACCCCATCCCAAAATATTTCTGTTGATGAGTCATTAGTGAAATGGAAAGGCAGAATCCATTTCAAACAGTACATACCAAACAAACATGCAAGATATGGCCTGAAAATTTTCTGCCTATGTGAAACAAGTGGCTACACCTACAGATTCTGTGTTTATACAGGAAAAGGTACCATCTCCAATAAAAACAGGCCTTTTTCGCTAACAGAAGCAGTTGTTGTTGACCTTGTCACCCCACTTCTAAACAAAGGATACCACATTTATGTTGACAACTTCTACACAAGTTTGCCATTGTTCAGATATTTGCATGATCATGGTACTCTGGCATGTGGAACTATTCGTTCAAACCGCAGAGGGTTCCCACCACAACTAAAAGAACAACATCTTGAACTAGGAGAAACTGCAGCCTTTCGTTCTTCTGAACTTTTGGCCATCAAGTATAGAGACAACAAAGATGTCTATAAGCTCTCAACTATCCATGATGAGAGCACTAAAGCAGTTATAAGACGAAGTCGGCAAAGACCAAGAGTACAAAAGCCAGTAGCAATTTGTGACTATAATAAATATATGGGTGGTGTTGATCGAAGTGACCAGTTCATTCAGCCATACAAATTTGGCAAGAAAGTGGATGAAGTGGTATAAGAAGTTGGCTTGGCATCTCATTCAACTGCCAATCCTGAACAGTTTCCTTTTATACCAGAAATCTGGAGGGAAAAGAAGTTTCCTACAGTTTCAGCATGACTTAGTTGGTGAGAAGGTTTTTGGAGAGGAAGAAATAAATGGTGTCAGTATGAGGGAAGAAAATATTGTCCGCCTGACAGAGAGACATTTCATGGAACCAATCCCACCAACAGAACATAAAGAGAAGCCACAAAAGAGGTGTAGAGTTTGCTTCAAAAAGGGTAAAAGAAAAGATTCTCGATATCACTGCCCAAGATGCCCTTCAAAGCCTGGTCTGTGTTACTATCCCTGCTTTGAAATTTACCATACAAAAATTTGATACTGGCAATGAAATATACACTCCAGCTAAATCTTAAATTTTGAGATTTAGTGGACACTGCTAGCCTATCATCTGAACTTCATGTTGTGATGTTAATGGATTTGCTGCCTGTGTATTTTGAAGGTAGTCATTTTGTAAATTATTCAGTTTGATGTAATGAGAATTATGTAATTTATTATAATATTTCAATTTTGTTGGTTCATATAAATTGTAATTGATTTAGAGACTTCAATAGTTATGCAAGATAAATTTTTAATAGCAACAATGGTAGAAATAACAAGATTTGAAGTAGATAACCAAGTTTTCACCTGAATATTTGTATAAAATTTCCATGTAATTAAAAACTTCTTGAAAATTTTTACTCCTCCTGGTGTTTTTAAACACTCAAAAAATATTTCAACAAAAATAAAAACAAGGAAGTAGCATCAAAGCTTACTTTTTTCAGTATTTAATGTTAAATCCAGTGCAGAATAAATTTCAATAAATGAGCCCGCATACCAGGTTCAAGGAACACCAGCAGTCAAGGGGTTAATACATTCATATGATAACGATACTCCATTAAAGTATATATCGGAAATATTTTGGGCAATGACAGCATTGTCAATAGTTTCATATTCCAACTTGACATTTTCCAATTTATAATCACCCTGTGTTTGACCAGGTTGTGCAACCAAAATTTCTTCTGATTTGGGAAACTTGATATGGTATCTGAAATTATGATTCATATGATATGGTGCATACAGCCCATGATTACCAATGATTTTATCTAAACATATTTTCTGTTTTGTACCGTAAATGTCATACATCAACTTTTCAGATACCTTTGTGGAGTCTCCACTTGTTGCCCTAGAGTTGTCTTTACCAATAAGCTTTCTTAGGTTACTTGATCCTGCACTGTATTGAATCATGTTTTCTCTTTGTGTTTTTTGATTTGTAGAGGTGCTTATATATGCTGTACATACTTTCTGCGTGATTTTCATATAAAATTTTGCCTGCCAAAGTGATTTTCAACTTACTTTGCAAAAGCTTGGAAAGGTTGTTTAGAAAATTAGTTTTAATGTTACTGATTGGCCAATCAAAAAGTAAGTGTAACGATCCCGGAACCAAACAACTATAATCGTCTAGTCTGGGAATTGTTAAAAAGAAATCCTCACCTGGTGTTATTTCGGTATGGCCTTCCAATGTTACAATATGTTTCGTTCTTTGACCAGTTATTGTACTCTTTTCCAACCTACTGAATCCAGGTTCAAGTTCATACTCTGTTCTATTCATCTGCATATATAATGACATAAATTTTATTTCTTATTTCGTTGTTTGTACTAATCATATATAAACCATGCAAAAGCAATTTCTAGAACCCATAGGTTACTGGCCAACCAAGCCAATCCTTTGGCACCCCATGAGATAGCTTAGGCTATGATGTTTAGCAATGGTTCTAATAATTGTCCCAGTTTTTTACTGAGGTTATATAATGCTTTAGCGAATTTAGCAGCAGCTTGTGCACCTTTTTTAATGCTTTTCTGGTGCCAGTGACAATTGTCATTATTATACTAGTGATGGATATTGCCAAAGTGCTGACACCAACTAGGTTATCTTTAACCCACCTTTTGAATTTCTCCAACTGGGTTAGATTTTTGTTTCTAACTTTGTCTTTGATGATGCTATTTGCCTCCTCATGTTCTGTTTTTAAAAGGTTTTCCATACAGATATAATCTGCTTTTAATGATGCTGCATCACTTACACTCTTGTAGAATGATTCTTTAACTGGGTCTGTTTCTCTTAGAGCTTTTAGGTAGTATGTGTTAGCCTGAGTTTCCAATGAATCTATTGTATCATCTGATGTACCGATTGGATGTAAAGATCCTACTAACTCTTTTACATATTGCTTATCAATGGATGTATTCCTTGTTTCGTGGGTGATTAATGTCTGATATTCATCTAATTTAGTCTCAATATTTTCATTGACATTTGAAATGATATTGGTTAAATCATCATTTGGTGCCACTCCTTCAGATGTAAGATGTTGTTCTACTAGTCCCTCTGGAGTGTTATTATGCTTATTTACTGCCTTGTTAAGAAGTATCTTGAACTTATTTATTTTGTCACTATATTTTTTTGTTTTCCCTTTGTAGTTTATTCCATCGGCTTTTCATTTTGTGTTAAATGTTACAACCATTTCTTTCAATAATTCCTTTGAAGCTGGTCCATCTTTAACATAAATATTGATGCCTGGTTTATCTTCTAGGAAATTTTTACTTTCATTAGTGATTGCTGAATTTATTTCTTTGTTACTACTAGTTGGATCAGGGATGTAGCCACTTATATCAACCAGTTTTTCAGTTTCAGAGCCACTACCCTCTGTTGTTAGGTTTCTGAGGTTGTTGAGTTTCCATTGGAGATCATGACTATTATTCACGAAAGTGGTTTCCTCCTCAATATTGTTTTCCTCCTCTTGTTTTTCATCAAGGTAATCCAATTCATGATTTTCAACTCTTCCTTCAGCCATGATATGTATATATATATACATATATTACTGTATATTTTGTATATCATTCTCAGGGATCCAACTATTATGTTTACTATCATAACCTAACCATTTAACAAGAACCATCTTTTTCAACTTTATAGACATTGTCCTTTTTATCAACACCTGACAACTTCTCTTCGTGGAATTTCCCAATAATTGGCTCACCTTCTAGATCCTCTATTTCATAAACTGTTGGGTCACCACGTATAACCTTGACCACTTTGAACAGTTCTTCATCAAAATTGGCTTCATAACCTTTGGTAAAAGTGCTTTTATATTGTGATATTCTGATGGTGTCTCTGACCTTAAATTTACGTAATGGTGACTCGGCATATAGATGACAATACAAAGTTGTACAAACCTCGTCTTCATTCTTTTTGTTAACATCCTTAGTATAATTGTAAATATACACCAATTAGTCCAACACATCGATCCATTTATAAGCTCCTTTACTGTAAAAATATTTCCACAACAGCTGCTTTTTTATCCAACTTAGTAGAAAAGTATTTTGTCTTTTTTATACCGACATTATAAAACTCTTTACCATCATCAAACTGTGCTAACTTAGGAAACTGTTCATCAAAACTGTCCTTAAATTGGTTCAATAGCTCTGTGACTGCATTAGTCATATTGTGTCTTTCCTATAAACTGGTATGGCAAAGGCATATCTGCTAAGAATCTCAATAGCTGTTAATATCCAATAATATCCTTTATTTTGATTTTTGTAAGAACCCATATCTACTAGATCCATTTGAATTTATTTCCCAAGGTAATGAACAAATGTCTTTCTAAACTTATGTTTTTCTGACAACTGGTTTGTATCTGGTGTATGTATCCTGTGATTTTAACCCTTCTTTTACCAGTTTCTTGTTTACATTTAGCCAATCTTCTAATGCTTTTTGGATTATAATACCTCTTGACCCTTGTCCTAACTCTGTCTTTATCCATATATATATATAGTACATTTCCAACATTTTTTGTCACATTAAATTCGATTCTATTTATGTCACTAAATATGGGCACTCTGGACTCAATATCAAAGTTATGTTGAACACTTCCTTTCAATGTCTGAGTGGTTGTTATTGGTAATGTGGACATGACATTACTTCTCTTACCAAACGTATTGATATTGTCTGACATTTTGACCAGATTACATGAGACTTCAGTGAATTCCAGACCATTATTAATATTTACTGGACCACCACTTTTTGTTTTAGTGTTGCCCCTTATTACCTGGTCTTTATTGAACCCTAATATGGGACAAAAGTTATTTAAGTTTACTACATTGCCAGAGGTAATAGAGCATGTCCCATCATAATCATTGGCCTCTAAAGTCACAGTTCCATAACATTCGATCTCCTTTTTTAGCATATTGAATGTCCAATAGCCTCGTTCAATAGTCTTCTTATTTCCATTATAGGTCAGTTCATTATTAACACTGGTAACTATGTTGTCATAATTCAAAAAGACAGTAGCCTTTTTAACCAGTATGTGTAGATTGTTTGGATTTATTAAAATCACCTTGTCAATAGTGATAACTTTTTTGGTTCTTTCTATTAGCACAGAAATCTTTTTCATGGTTGCATAACATATTGTATATTATGTAATGGATTGATTATTGAAAGGCTATGGAGAATAGCAAAAGGAAAAGAGCAGAAATGAGGGCAAAGTTCCTAAAGAGGTATCCAAATGCCAATTTAAGGAAATTCTAATTCGAAGTGGACCTTAAAAAGGATGGTTCAATAGAGTCGACATCTATATATTTTAAGAACGATGAATATCTAAGCATGGATATAATCAGCAACACATTTCTAAATAACAAAACAATGACAAAATACGTGCATTTGAATGTAAAAGCAATTTTTCCAAAATTAAGGGATATCGGTGGCACAATTCAAGAGTTACCAAGAGGTAGAAGACATGTGGATTTTACTGGTAAAATATACTATTGGGATAATTTTTCAACTGAATATATTCTAAACTATCCAGTTAATAATTTCCATCTGTATGTCAATGGAAAAGACTACTTCATGTCTAGATTACCAGAGTTAAATATCACAGATAACATTGCAAATTTGATATAAAACAACCATATTTCCAGAGTATCATTGGAGCATGGATTGCATCTTATGTCTGTGGAGTGACTATCCAACATCTAACATTCCATCAAGATGTACCCAAACAGATAACTTCACTAATGAGATTTCATATTTACTTCACCATACAAAGGGTAACAAGAGAGTTGTAAACAGGTAACAAAAACCCAATAAATGCATTTGGTGCTGCCACTGCTCTAAAAGGTCATATTCCCCATTGGACATGTCAAGAAGTTGAAAATACAGATGATATATCTGAGTGTAAGAAAATGGGATGGTGCCTGGAGAATAAGGGATTTAAAAAATTACTTCAAAAAGTTCATAGCATCAAAGTCCTATGGTTTTACAAAGAAAGGAACAGAATGAATAAATCAGTCTATAGAGGCATTTATTTACTGCATCCTTGGAGCCCAGGCAAGAACAAAACAAAGTATATATGGTGAAAGAGCATCTGCATTAGAAACTCAAAAAGTATTCAGACAGCTAGTGGAAGCTAGTATAATTAACCATGGCACTTCAACATGGATTAACAATATGAATAGGGCCATTAGTGATACAAATGTTATGTTACCTATATTATGGCTACTTCAAAGCTCTTTAATCATATTAAAAAATACAATAATATATTAAAAGTGGCTTCAGAAGGAATGAAGTTTGGTATTAATCAATCAGTCAATTATGTGGGTGTTAAGAAAAATACTCCTAAAATAATCAATCCAATAATTCCACCCATAAGGCATTTAGGCACTCTGGGAGATGCTCCTCCTAAAAAAAAGAACTGCCTATTAAGAAAGAACAACCCAAAATACCACCCAAGCCAGAAAAGAAAGAGGTTGATAGTCATAATAATGACATAGTATATGTCAATGCAATATATGCTGTTGCAGGTGTTCCTTATTTAATAATAAAATATTTGTCATAATATAGAAAAATTTATTTATTTTACAGTTATACTGATAAAACACAGCAAGAAATAGAAAAGCTTGACACTGATAAGCTATCTATAAATGGAGGAACTATAAAGGGTGATATAAATATGAGTCTATGGGCCATTAGAGGAAAACATTATCCTATTTTTGATGATCAGCTTATTAGAAAGAAATATACAGACAATAAGTTTGTAAGAATAACTGGCTTCAGAAAACAACTATCTGAAACTCTTCAATAGGAATATTTTAAAAAATATACTTCTTCTGTAAATAGGTTTGATAGAGGGATAAATAATAGTGAGTTGATTTATGATGAGGTAGTGATAGAGAGACAGTTCTGGGACATTTTTCAAAAAACAGTCAAAATTTTTCTAAGTGTCGTAGCGGAATCCCCTTTTTTCAAAAAACACTCAAAATTTTTCCCAAGTGTCAATTTTACACCACTGCGCATGCACGAGAAAATTTCTAAACAGCTCTGATTTTTCCAAGGGTCTCTGGAGACAGTTCTGGCTCACTCAAAATTTGCCCAAGTGTTACAGGAGAATCCCCACTGAGGGATTCTAGGACAAGCACCCAAAAAACACTCAAATTTTTTCCAAGCATCACATGTGCTAAAATTTTGTATGAAGTTACTCATACAAAATCAAAAAAACACCCCTTCTATTCTTTTTTTTCTTCTTCCACATTTCCATGGTATCTCTTTTTTTTCCTCTCACAGTTTAAACCCAAATATATATTCATAAGTGTCAATCATTTCCTCCATATAATGTCCATATGCTATCGTATCAATTTTGTCATACGGTGATAGCATCACTTTTTTAACAGTCTCAGAATACAAGACATGATCTCTGTGTCTAATTAGATTCATTTTCCCAGTTTTTTCTTCTTCCTCAAACAAAGAATCCTTGTAATCTTGAAATCTAGCTTTATTCTTAATTCCACCTTTTGCGGTTTCGCTATCGTCTTCTAGTAAAAACGAATACAATTTAGGTCGCAATCCCACAAATTCTACAATCTGTTTTCCACCACACTCATCTTTCATCATTCCGATCACTTTTTTATTTAATCCAGCTTTGATTCCGCTTGGATGATTTGATGTATCAAACATGCTTTCAACATCAGAGGAAATAATTTTAAAAATATCTACTCCTTTAATATAATACATTAAACTATCAGTATCAGTGAAAAGCAATTCTTCCTTTCCATCAAGTTTTTCAATTTTTTTGATATAGTTATAATGAAAATTATACATGAATGTTTTTGATAAATCTAATATACTCATTCCCAAGTATATAGGTTTATTTAATTTTATATTTTTTCTATGAGAGTGAACAGCAACTAAATTATCAGAGAAGTATGTTACTGATTTAAAACTAGGTTTATTATATAATTTTAATGCTTTTTCTCTACTATTAACTAATCGAATATCCACTCTGTTTCTAACGTTCTCCATGGTTTTTTCATTAATTTGAAAAAATCTTTTTCTTTAAATTTAACCCCTTTACGGATTTTCTTTATTTTCAATCCTAAACTCTCATATTGTTTCAAGTTTTCAAAGTGTAAAACATATTTTTCCTTATTTCTCAAGTTTGGAATTAATTTATCGATATTATCAATTTTTATTCTTTCTGGAGCTAGAGGATATTCATTATGTAAATCATGTAACTCTTGTGGATATTCTAAATCAACCTCTAATATGCAAGGGTGTTTTTTCCAATCTTTCAATTCCTTGTCGCTCATCCACTCAAAACCTTTCGTAGGAAGTTTTTTACTCATGGCCCATCCGTATAAATTGTTTGCGTCAAGATATATAATGTAAGACGTTTCTTCTTCAGGATTATACTTTTCATTCATATACAGGTTATTAGCTTTTGCATACCTTTTCATTATTGTGGAAATTCCTCCTCTGGTTCCCTCTTCAATCATGAGATATATATTTGGATCTGATATTAATTCCAATTCAATGCCTGTCATTTTCAACATCGCATTCCATGCTAGACCAGGTGAAGTATAATACCAAGCTGGATCTAATTTATAATATTCTTTACAAACTTTAGAAAAGTTTTCAAAAACATCTGCCAAGAGAATAGCATCAGTTTTTAAATATAAATCATGGTATTCTCTCATGGTTTTCATTTGAAACGTCTCCCAGACTTTGCATGCGTGTTGATAATCTTCATCACTAATATTTTTTTCATTTAATTTTGAATAAAATTCTTCTTTTTTAGGAAGTTTTTCCATATTTAATTTCTCTATAGAATCAAACCAATCATATGGAAAAAACTCCTTTTCGAGTTAATAATTCTCTTTCTTTTTCATTATCAAAAAATGTTTTTAAGCAACACAGTTTTTCTTTATCTAAATTTTTCACAAATTTTTCTAAACTGCTTGCCATGAATTTAAAACTGTCAATAAATCTAAGTTCTCTTTTGATTTTAATAATTTTTCCATCCTTTTCAAATTCACCCATAATAAGTTCTTTTGAGAAGGAGATATATTTCTCTTCTGTTTTTGCAATACATTTAATTTTTCCTTCTGTTAAACCAAGACTTTTGATAAATAGATGACTGTCATAATTTTGTAAATTATGTAGTATAACTGGCATGAATTTTGGTTTTCTCATCCTGAAATTACAATCTTTACATGCAGCACCTCGATATTTTCCAGAAAAGTGGCAATGATCTCTGACTTTTATAATATTATTTTTTTTCCTAAATTTATTTCCACATGCATAACATTTCTTTGCATTTTCAAAATCTTTTACATCTTCTTCACTCATAAAAATTTGTTTTGGAAATTTAAATTTTCTATAAATTTTTCTGTAATCCTTTTCTAGACTTTTCATAAATTTCAAAGCCACATCTTCATTATCAGATTTTCTTGTATATTGTCTCAATATTGGTTTGAATAATGTGTCATCAAAACATTTTATTATATAACAATATCCTGATATTGTATGTTTTTGAATTTGTTTTGTATTGGAACCAATTTGATTATCAATGGGTTCTAAACAGCATTCAAAATCCGCATAAGTTTTAAATGGAACATCATGCATTCTCTCAAAATTTATAAATTTTAATGTTTCTCCTTTCTCAGGAAAATATGTTTTAATAAATTCGTGATTTTTGCAATATTCTAAATGAATTGTTAAAAGTTTTTCTTTCGTGAAACCTTGAAAACAATAATCACAAAAAAACATTTTTCCATCGTGTTTGCTTTTTTCCGATGAAAGAAGTCTGCTTTTGTTTTTAATCAAACAATAATGACCTGTTCCATTTTTTTCAAACAATAAAAGGTTTACATGTGTGGAATATCTTTTTCCAGTTTCTCTCTATAAAAAATTCTCCTTCTTCAAAACCCACGACATTGATGGAAATATTATTTTTTTCAAATTCATCAATGTCAGAATATCCACATGGAAAATTCACTCCTTTCAAATTATATTTTTCTGCTTTCTTTTTGAGTATATTTGAGATTCTTTCTGGATGTTTCGTATTTGGATTCGTTTTCAAAAGTTCACGAATTGCAACACACCACAAGAAACATTTTTGTTCATCATTTTTTGGATTGATTAATGCTTTTTTATTCTTCAAAAAACTTGGAAGTGGAATCCAAGATGACCCTTTCAAAAGTTTGATGCTGTTAATATTTAGAATTATTTTTAATCCTTCTTCAAATACCCATTGACTAGAATTGTTTGAATAAGTCTCAAAACTTTCAATAGTTTTATTGGTAATTATTTCATAAATTTTTTGTTGTTTACTATGAAAATGTGAATGATCTGTTTCTTCTTATTTGGTTACAAGATTTCTTTTTTTCATCAAACATTCATATGTGATTTGCTGTTTTGTAGATGGATATTTTTTTAATTTTTCAAACACCAATGGTTTTATTGTTTCAAACCAGATTTTCGTAAATCTATTACAAATCTTTTTGTAACTCCTCCTAATGCTTGTTTTTCCAATTCAAATTTTGCTCTTTGATTTGAAAATAGATTAGTTATAGATTTCTTTAGATTATTATACCAACTTTTTTCTTCTTTTAAATATGATTCTGCTTCATTAG
Source organism: Heliopora coerulea (assembly GCA_030142905.1). NCBI lineage: Eukaryota > Metazoa > Cnidaria > Anthozoa > Scleralcyonacea > Helioporidae > Heliopora > Heliopora coerulea. Next base: position 374,035 of record JASJOG010000216.1, read on the forward strand.
TTATTTTATTGAATTTGTCAAATATTTTAACCATTTTCCTTTTTAATATTGCATCTTTTGTATAATTTCCAGATTTGACATATTTTCTTTTTTGTGTTGTTGTTGTTGTTGTCGTCCTTTTTCACCTTATTGATAGATTTTTGCATAAATTTGCAAGCTTTTGATACCAATTTTTTCCAAGTTTATCTTGTCATTTTTCTTTTTAATATTTCTTCTTTTGTATAATTTCCAGATTTGACGTATTTTCTTTTCGAAGTCATACCTTTATTAATATGATTTTTAGAATAAGAACCAATTTTGTTTTTTCTTTTCAAAGTCATATCTTGATATTACTATAATTTTTTAGAAAAAAAAAATCAATTTAATTTTTGTTTGAAAATTTTTCAAACAGAAATTTAATAATTTTTGTTGTTTTTTTTTTTATTTAAATGTAGGAAAATGATAAAATGTCTCCATTAATCAACTCTAATGTATTTTTAGAAGAGATTTTTTGTTTTACAGTTTGAGGAAAAACATGAAAATATTTTCCTGCAGCATAAAGACTTTTAAATTTTTTTTCCTCTCCATTTGAATACCTTGCCAATACTGGTGTTACTTCCCATTTTCCTTTACAATATTTTTCATAAAAATTTTCAGCTCCATGTATTTCTTCAAAAATAAAAATTTTCTCCAATTCATATTTTTTATATTTTTTATAGTTTTTAACTTTTTTTTGTTTAGCAATTTCCACCAATTTGTCATAAGTTTTTATACTTTATTAATGTCATATATTTTTTTTATTGTAATATCAATTTATCAACCACATAACCTCCCGCAATTCCAATCAGAAGAAACATAACATTTTGATATTCTTTCATCTCCTCTGAAGGTTTATAATAATTTTCCAATTTGGGTTTATTTTCCTCTTCCTCTTGTATTTCAGAAAGAATTTTTAAAGATTTATATCCGCATTTGCATCTGTTAATTGCTGCCGCAATTTCTCTAACTTTTCTTTTCTTTTCATTTGATTTTCATACCATTTCTCTTTATCCCTGTATAATTTTTCCATTGCCTCATTATGTCTTTTTATTTCTTTTTCATATCCAGTGTGATTTAATTTTGAGAATAAAAATCCAGCACCTGCAAAAGCAACAGCATTAAATAATCCTCCTACAACAGTTTCCATCTTTTATTTAAAAGGATTTTCAGGAATCCATTTTTTATCCTGTGCATATTTTACTCCAAGAGTTGATAGACCAACAGCTGCTGCAAGTTTTAAAGTTGAAATCAAATTTGATGGAGTTGATAATCCATCTTTTAAAATTTTTCTTGTAACCATTCCAACACCAACTGCTCCCAAAGTGATCAAAGTGGAATCATTGCTTCTTTTCTGTTCATGTCGCTACTCGTTTATTTATATATATAAAAAAAAAAAATTTAAAGGTTTTCAATATTACACTTTTGTTTTATATTTTTATAATTTTTCTTTACAGGAGATTTTTCTTCTTCTTCTATAATTTCTCTCATCTTTTTTATACGCAAAATATAATCCTCCAACTGCGGCTAAAAGCGTCACACCTCCAACAACATATCTAAAATCTATATAATCCAAAATTTCTTTATTTCTTTCCTCTTCCATTTGCAATCTTTGTTTTTTGCGTAATTTTGCTTCTCTTGAAATTTTTGCAAGTCTTTTTCCCAATTCAACTTTTCTTGAATCTTTTACTTTTACGGTTTTTTCAACTGTGGTTATTTTGTTTTCTTCATTACTCATTTATTTATATATAAAATTCTATTAAAATAAAAAAATAATAAAAAATAACTTCTATTCAAATCTATTCAAAAAATTTTCAAATAAAAAATAACTTTTATTCAAATTTTTTTTTTATTTCTGGAAAAATCTATTCAAAGATCTTTTATAACTTCATCTTCATCAAAGTCAATTTCAAACTTTTTACACAAGAGATAATGGTTCAATGTAATTTCTTTTTCTTTCATTTTCCTTGTTGAAACATATACATATATTTCTCCATCCATTTTTCCATAGTCTTTATTTTTTGATCCAAGATAAAATTTCATATTTGCTATTGTTGCCAAGTTATAACTTGTTAAGAAAGAAACAATTTCTTTTCCATTCACATATAATTTCCCCTTCTTAAATCCACTTGTATTATTTTGATCATAATGTATAGAAAGACATATTAATTTGTTAATTTCTGTCGCATTTGCTTTCAATTGCCATCTGGAATTTGAAACTGCATTTCGAGATGAGTTTGTGACATATAATAATGAATTTCGATAAGAAATACCAAAATGTAAAGGAATTGGTTGACTTGTTGTTTCATTGGATGTAATTTTAAACAATGAAGTTTCATTGTTAGAGGAATTTAATGACTTTAAACCATTCACAAAATAAAAATTCAAGTGTTGATTGGATAAAATATTTACTGCATTAACTAAATGTAAATTGTTACTGTTTGATCCAAGGTATTGTATACAGTAAAAATTATTATTAATTGTAGATTTTTTAAATAATGGTTGTTTGTTTGTATCCGATTGTGTAAACTCCCAATCTTTTTTTCTTGATAAATTCAAAAGTTTTTCAATCTTTTTATTACTTCCAATGTATTCTATATAATCAATATCATCTCTAACTTCAAAAATCCCTTCATCATCCATTTGCAATGAATATAAATTTGCAATTGTGTTTGGTAATGTGTTTGACTTGTTTTTAGTAATTTGTTCATCCACATATATTTTTCTTGCTAAATGTCTATCATGTGTAGGATTTGAAGTTGCCCAAATTCTATGGTCATCAATTATAATATGTCCTGTCATTCTTCCACCTGTTAAAGATAATTTTTTAGCATCTTGAATATCCACATATTTTTTTCTTGTCAAATGTGTTTCAAGTGTGGGATCTGAAGTTGTGATATCTCCAGTCATTGTTCCACCTGTTAAAGATAATTTTTCACCAGATTTTGTATAAATTACCTGAAGTGTTGCATTATTTCTGTCATCTACATATTTTTTTCTAGACAAATGTGTTTCAAGAGTTGGATCTGAAGTTGTTATAATTTTATTATTTCCAATTGTTATATCACCAGTCATTGTTCCACCTGTTAAATTTAGTTTTGTATTATCCCTGTCATCCACATATTTTTTTCTTGATAAAGCATCTTTATAGTCTGGATCTTTTGAAGTTAAAACTTGATGTTGATCAGTATAAATATCTCTTTTAATGTTACTTCTATCTTTTCCTAACCATGACACTTTTTCCATTTCTACAAAATTATCAAATATATATTTCTTTCTTACAAGAGAATCGTCTAGATTCGGATTTTGTTTACAAAAAATTTGAAAATTTTTAATATATAGATCTCCTTTCAAAGTATCTTTACTTACTCCTTTATAAGATTCTTTTGTTTTACCTAAAAAATTTCCATCAATATACTCTTTTGACACCATTTCATTATTTGAAAAACTTGTTGCTGTTGTTTGAATTTTATTTCCACCCATATTGATATTCCCAGACATTGTTCCACCACCTGTAAGTGATAATTTTTTAGCATCTTGTGTATCCACATATTTTTTACGGGAAAGATCTTTATCACCTGTAGGATCTGCAGTTGTTTGAATTTTATTATTTCCCATTATAATATTTCCAGACATCACCCCACCAGTTACTGATAATTTTTTAGAATCTTGGTCATCTACATATTTCTTTCTTGCTAAATCTTTATCACTCACAGGATTCGCAGTTGTTGTAATTTTATTATTTCCCATATCAATATTTCCTGTCATAACACCACCAGTTTTTGCAAGATAATTTACACCTGTATGATTTGTTATTAAATTATCCACATATTTTTTTCTTGCAAGATGACTTGCTTCTGTTGGATCTGCAGATGTTATTATATGATTATCATTCATATTCAAATCTCCAGACATTTCTCCTCCTGTAGTGGGAAGACCTCCAATTGTTTCAACCGTGTCTTTTTTATATCCGTAAAACAGACTCATATTTATTTATATAATAGAAAATTCTAACAAAACATTTCCTATAGAAGAAGAAGAATTGTTTCCTTCTACTTTAAATTCTAATTCATTATAGATTCCATTGGATAGGCTAACTCCTTCTCTTTCTTCAGAAGAAGAAATATAGCTAGTGACAGATCCTTTCAGAGTTTGGTTGGAAGGAATAGGAATTTGTAAAAATATATTGCTTCTTTTTCCATTTACAAAATTTCTTGACTTGTTTATTATATTACAATGAATATTTACATATTCTAAATTATTATTAATATTTACAACTGAATCACTTTCTGTCAGAGTATTTGCAGCAATTTCTTTATTAGAAGAAAAACCAAGAATAGGAGACAGAGTTTTCAAATTAATTTTCTTGTCTGTCTTCAACTTGCATTTTCCTGTGAAAGGAATTTCTTCCAATTCAATCTTTCAAAGAAGAAAAAGAATAATATCCTTTTTTGAAAGTGATTTCTGTATTTACACCATCAACATCATAATTATAAAAATATGTTTCATCCAAATTATTATAATTCAAAAAAATAATTACTGATTTTACATACATTTTCTGACAGTGATTCAACACAAGTGATTCATCCAATTCAAACAAATTTCTTTCTTTTGTAATGAATACTCTAAAAGACTTTATAGTCATTTATTTTATAGTATATATTTTGAAATTAAAACTCCTCCAACTAATGCAAGAGATAAATAACATTTTCATTAGAAGAAGGAGGGGGAGAAGTTTTTACAGGAGATTTCTTAACACTCAATGTTTCTTCTTTCTTTCCTTGATAATTTAAATCTTTATTAATCCCAAAAACCATATCTTCTGTTGAAACTTTTAATTTATTATTATATCCTTCTATAGGATTTTTCAAAATAATCATAGAGGAAGGAATTAGCCATATTCAGGATCACATTTGTATCTGAAACAGCTTCATTCATGTCGTTGTGTCATAATTTATAATAGAATCTGCAACAATTTGTCTAAAAACTTTTTGTGTTTCTAAAGCTGAAGCTCTGCTGGAGACAATACTTTGTCTAGTTCTAGCTTGACTTCGTAAAATTGCATAAAGATATGCTTCAATACTTTGATTTAGCAATTCTGTTCCTTTCTTTATCAATCCATTTGAAATTTTTGGTATAAATTTCCTGTAATCATTTTGAGTATCTCTGAGTTGACCAGGACCATGTTTATATCCTGGCCATGGTGTGCTCATATCAATGGCATGAGAATCTCCAATATGTCTTTTTTTTCCTGAAATTTCTTGCCACGTCCATTTTGGTATATGATCTTTTAAGAAATTTGCATCAAATTTATAAACAGTGGAAAAATCACCTATACTACATTGTCTCATTATTCTTTTTACTGTAAAATATAAATGAAATCTCATAAGAGAAGTAATTTGTTTTGGAATATCTTCTGAGAATGTCAAATGTTGTATGGATATTCCGCATGCATAAGTTGCTATCCATGTTGCAACAATACTTTGAAAATAACTCTCCCGTAGATTCCATGTTGCATTGTCATTTGTAGTTATATGTAATCCTGGTAAATTACTTTGAAAATAATCTGTATTATTTACATAAATCCTAAACTGGTTTATAGGATAATCCAGGATATATTCAGTAGGGAAATTATCCCAATAATAAGATTTTCCTGTGTAATTTACATGTCTTTTTCCTGGTGGTAATTGTTGTATTTCTCCACCAAGTTTCCATATTTTTGGAAAATGTGGTTTTGGTTTATTTATTGTTAAATATTTCACTATTGATGTTAGTTGACACCATGTCATTATTCTTGAAATATATGATTGTTTTTTCCCAACTTCCATCTTTGTTAATATCATGTTCAAAATAAAATTTTGACATGTCTGCATATGGATATTTTTTCAAAAAATAATCTTTAAACTTTTTATCTAGAACTTTTCTTTCATTTATCACATAGTCATAATTTTTCCCATAATATTTTCTTTCCGCCATTTCTTCTGTAGACATTTATAAATGTTAAAAGAAAAAGATTTTGTGATTGAACAAGAGTTGAGAGATTTGTATTACAACCCAGAAACAGGATTTCAATCCGCAGAAAAACTTTATCAAAAAGCTAAAGAAGAAGGAATAAATGTAAGTAGAAAATTTGTGAGAGAGTGGTTAACAACACAAGATACTTTTACCATGTTTAAACCCATTGTTAGAAAACATAAATTTAGGAAAACATTTGTCAGAAATTTGGGTGATCAATTGCAAATGGACTTGGTTGATATGAAAAAATATAAGAAGAAAAATAAAGGTTATTATTGGATTCTAACAGCGGTTGAAATTTTATCAAGATTTGCGTTTGCTATTCCTGTTTACAGAAAAGATACAAAAAATATGACAAAAGCAGTAGAGGAATTGATGGAAGAATTTAAAACAAGATTTGGAAAATATCCAAAATTTACTCAATTTGATGACGGAAAAGAATTTCACAATGTTGGTGTAGAATATTTTACAACTTATTCTGAGAGGAAAGCAGCAATTGTAGAAAGATTTAATAAGACGTTGAAAACTTCCATGTGGAAATATTTTAACGCAAAAGATACTAACAAATGGCTAGATATCTTACATGACCTTGTTTATAATTATAATCACACTACGCAAAGAACAATTGGATTGAAACCTTCAGATGTAAATGAGACAAATAAGGATCAAGTTTGGATGTGAGTTTTTGGAACACCCGTTGGTGACATTCCTTCTCCGAAGTTTAAAATTGGAGATCTTGTTAGAATATCTAGATATAAAAACATTTTTTGCAAAAGGATATGAAGCAAATTTTACACAAGAAATTTTTAGAATTGTTGAAGTGTTTTTTGATGATCCCACCGTGTATAAAATAGAAGATTTAGAAGGAGAAGAAATTCTTGGAAAATTTTATCAGGAGGAATTATCTTTTGTACATAAATAAATGGCAGAAGGTGGCTTTGATGACATTCAAATGTGTGATAAAAATTTCAAAAAAGAAGAAGAGGAAGACAATGAGGATGAGGATGAAACACAATTTTATTCACCAGATGAAGATTTTGGTGTAGGAGACCCAAGATATGGAATGCCAAAAGAAAAAATAAATAGAGTTGAAATTCCTGATGTGAAAAAAGATATAGGAGGAATTAAAAAATCAATGACTGAGGATAGAAAAAGATCTTTTAAAAAAATATTTAATATGGATATTGCAAAGAAAAATGGATTCTCTTCAAAATATTTAATTGAAAACACTATTTTTTCAGGAGAAGGACAAACTGTTACAATTATATACAGAGGAGAAATTAAAAATGGATAGAAGAAGAAGAAATGTAAAAGAATTTTACAAAACTCTTGAAAAAGCTCAAGAGGAATTTAAAGAAACTCCAAAAGCAGCAATTCAAGAAAGAATAATTACAGGAAGAAGATTAGATTTTGAAAAAGGAGAAAAAGGAGAAAAGGGGGATAGAGGTCCTCATGGATTTTTAGGACCTAAAGGAGATCAAGGATTGAGAGGAGATAAAGGAGATAGAGGAGAAAGAGGTTTACAAGGATTGAAAGGAGATAAAGGAGATATTGGATTGAGAGGATTGCAAGGATTAAAAGGAGAGAAAGGAGATAAAGGAGAAAGAGGTGAGAGAGGATTGCAAGGATTGAAGGGAGAAAAAGGAGAACCTGGTATAACAAGAATTATCAGAGAAGAAATAGAATCAGACGACTCATTTTATGAAACTATTATTGACGATTTTTTTGTAAATATTCAAAATAAAATAGATAATATTATTAGTAAAGATAATTTTAAAAAGTTTATAGATGACACGCAAGATCCTAGAAGATCCTTATTCGACAGAGAAGAATTGAGAGAATTTAAAGGTTTGATTTATATTGAAGAAGTGGATGTGACAGACGCTGAAGATGAAGAAGAAAAAAGAAAAATTATTCAAGGGAAAATTGATGCTTTTGAAAAAGAATATCAACATTGGATGGAAAAATATATGGATGAGATGTTTGAACCACAAAAAGAAATTTATAAAGACTTTGCAGATATTGCAAAACTTCAAGCAGATAAGATGCGATTGGAAAATAACATGAGACCAGAGAGTAAAGAAGGAATACAAATTTTAAATGAAGAAGTGGATAATAGTGATTTGGGAAGATTAGAAAGATTCAAGAGATGGGCAAAAGATAATCTCTTAGGGTTATCAGCTGTTGCTATTTCAATTGCAGGAATATTAACAACTATTGTTATAGCGGGTGCAAAAGCTGTTGCATCTCTGGGAAAATCTTGAATAAATATTGGTAAAAATTTTGGTGCATTGATTTCATCTCTGTTAAATTTAGTTGGATCTATATTAGCATGGGGTGCAAAAGGAATAAATTTTCTTACAAAAAACTTATGGATTCTAACACTTGCAATTACTTACTTTCTATACAATGAATATAAACAAAGAAGAAAGAAATAAAAAATTTTTCTTGAAGAAAAAAATTTTTTTTTTTTTTATATATAAATAAATGACAAGCAGAGTCAGTGTATTGTATCGAGGTTATAAAAAATCTAGGATGAGTGAAATTAAAGGAAACAGAGTGAGACATGTGGTCACTTTGAATCCAAATTCTGCAAATCCCGAAGAAGATATTTATATTGATATTCCTAAACTGAATCCAAATTTATGTCTTGTTCCAGATTCTCTAAGATTGTTATTTAATTTTAAAAACAAAAATACAAAATCTTGGTTTTTAAATAATTTGTCAAAATTATTAAAAAATAGATTAGTTATAAAATTTGCTGGTGAAATTGTTTATGACAATACAGGAGAATCTATTTTAGAAGTTTATAAAGATCTTTGGAAACCACCACATGAGAGAAGTGATATGATTGAACATGGTATTGGGAATGAAAATGTTAGAAAACTCATCAGTAAAGATGACAGTGGAACAACAAGTGGAAGCAGTCAAAAAGAATCTGATAAACGCATGTTTGATATTTTTGGAACAAAACAGTGTTTGAAATTGGAAAAAATTCTTTCTACTCATGGATTATATTCTCCTTATGGAATGATTAACAATTTCCAATATATCATCACTTTACCAAAAGCAAATGAAATTATGGTTGCTCAGAGTGGAGAAAGTGTAGCTGGATATTCTTTGGAAAATCTAGATTTAGCTGAGCAAGTCTTGTCGAATTATTCTCAAGGAAGATCTCTGTCATTTAATCATGTTACTTTAGTGAAAACTGTGGAATGGAATAAAGATCATACATTACATAATGAAACAATTAATATTCCAAGAAAGAGTATGAAAGCCATTGTTTTGTTATTTAGAAATAAAACTTTAACAGATTCTGAGAAGTTTGTTTATCCAAATATTACAGAAGTGAAAGTTAGTATTGAAGGAATTCCAAATAGCATCTATTCACAAGGGATACCAAAAAGTAGATTTTTTGAAGAAGCATTTAGAATTTTTCATTGTGGATATGAAAGTTGTGAATCTATTATGAGTTTGGAAAAGTTTTATAAAGATGCTTTTGCATTATGTATCGATTTGCGGACTATAAATGATAATTTTGTCTATGGAGATGGTAAGAAATTGATGAATACACAATCTGGAATTCTACTGGAAATTAAGAAGAAAGCAATCTCTGCAAATGTAAAATGTCATATATTTGTATTATCTGATGGATTGCTAAATATTGTCAATAAAGACTTATCTTCTATACAATTTTAAATATAAAAAATCTCTTATAATAAAGAATGAAATACCTAGTCTTGGAAAATTAGCGTTGCAACGTATTTCCTGTAAAGCAAAAGAAAAGAAATTTAAGAAAAATTATATAAGCGGTTGTAAACCATTTAATATGATTATAGTTGGTATGACTGCTTGTGGGAAAACACAATTTCTTTTAGATTTTTTAGAAAAAAATTATTTTAAGTGTTTTGAGCAAATTTATCTTATTTGCCCTACATTTGAATGGAACGAAACTTGGCAAAATTGGAAATATTATCACGATGAGGATTTTTATGCTATTGCTTGTGATCAAGATGAAGTGGAAAAAAATCTAAAAGAAATTCAATACTATGCAAAAGGGACTAAAAGTCTTATTATTTTGGATGATTGTGCAAGTGGAAAAAGTGTTAAACAGAGAACAAGTGAATTGGTTAAATTAGGATTTAGTGCTAGACATTTTAATTTAAGTGTTGTTGTTATAACTCAACAACTGATGAGTATTGCAAAACCATTTAGAGAAAACATAAGTAAATTAGTGACATTTTATAATCCGAATAAGAAAGATATGAGAACTATTATGGAAGAATATCTTGGAAATATCTCCAAAGAAGAGGAAAAAGAAATTCTAAAAACACTTAAGGAAAAAAGATATTCTAACTTAGAAATTAATCTAATTTTTCCTTTTACACATTTAATAAATGAGTAAAGATGACTGTGAAGAAATTCCAGCAACCGCAAACAATTTTGATAATAAAGAAGAAATTGCAAGAAAACGTGGAGAGTTGTTTTGTCTATCTGAAGATGGAGAAATTCCGCAATCTGTCGCAAGTTTGAAAAAATCTTCTGGGAAACAAGTGTTAAGAATCTATGAAGAATATGAGAGACAACAAGCGGAAAAAGCAAATGCATACCTTACAGATTTACTTCTCAGCGGGTTAGACACAATTGAAAGTAGTCAAGAGTTGGAAAAGGACTTGGTAAAAGATAAATTATTAAGAAGAGATGTAAAGTTGCTGGTTGAAAAGGTAACTCCTTTTCTTCCATATCTTGGAATTGTTTCTGGTGGAATAACAATTGGAAAACATGTGGTTAAAAAAAGATACAAGGAGGAAGAGAAAAAAGAATAAGGAGAGGGGGATTTTTGATTTTGTATGGAGTTGACCATACAAAATCTACACTTGGATGTTTTTGTTTTTAGGGATCGGTGGAAGTTTGTCCTCGCTAGTTCCAGGAAAAAATCGACACTTGGTCAAATTTTGATGTTTTTTGAAAAATGTCCCAGAACTGTCTCTCTATCACTACCTATGATGCCATGACAAGGAAAGTATCTAAGGTAATAGATCAGGCAATTCAAGTTAATGATGCTGCTCAAAACACCACAAATTTACAACCTACGTTTAGTACAAAATCTGAAAGAATTCATCATAGATATTTTTTAAAGTTTGACGGATCAAAACGTATTGTTAGTGATATCAAAGGATATTGTTAATATATTCATTGTATATAGATTAAAATATTTTTTTGCGAATAACTATTGGGTTAGAAACAGTATCTTTCGACATGATAATGGAGGGTATGGTGAATCAATTGTGTCGGGTGATAAAAATAATTTCAATGTTATTGGTAGCAACCCTGTTACACTAAAATACCCTATAAGTGCTTCTAAGACGAAGGCAAATGCTGGAGAGAGAAACAAATGGATATGCTTATCAGTACATTGGGATAACTATACAACACCAGCTGGTACTAACAGCTCAGTATATTGTAATGGTAAGAAGCTTGCTAATTTTGAGAGTAAACAAAGGACTGGTTCTATACAGATGACATTAGGTGACCTACATCCAAATGGTGTCGCCTCTCTGGATGGTGATATAGCATTTTTTGCTTTATACAAAGATAAATTGATAGCTGAAAAAGACGTTCTACTACATCATCATGTACTTTGCAATTAGTATAATATTGACCATGAGGATTTGGACTACTAAAAATAATGTAATATATATGAAAATAACATCGATTGTTTAAAAACACATATAAACAAAGATTTATCTGCAGATGAAATTAATAAACTAACCAAATGGTATTCATACTACCATAAGCAGAATATAAGCCTGTGGACGAAGAATGGCACGGTCCAACAAGCTCTGTAATATTTTGTACTTTTTCTACATATTATTTATTTCAATATCTTCACTTAATCATGATGTTAATGGAGTTCCCGATGCTTTGCAAGACTTTGACGTAGAATTGGCCATTTTTTCGATGAAAACAGATGAGCTGAATGTGTCCGTGGCTGTTGCATGTGGTCGCCATTTTCAATCTCTTTTCCCTTCTGCTAGGAGATTTCATCAGGCCAGGATTATATATTATTTCAATTTGGAATACCTTTCGATATGTGGAGACATTCAAGCTAACCCTGGTCCTTGTCGTAACAGCACTGGACGACCTTGCTTTGATAACCACCGGACCTCGAAGAATATTCTTCGTTGTATGTCACTCAATGCAAGGTTGATCTGCAATAAGCTGAACAAGTTCCATGACTTAGTGAAAATGAAAAAAGTGGACGTGGTTGCAGTTACTGAAACCTGGCTTCATCAAGGAATATTGGACACTGAAATTCTCGAAGTAAATTATATTATTCTTCATCAGGATAGACCTCAACTACAACATGGCGGGGGTGTCATGATTTGTGTTAAATCAGACTTTATTTCAGTTTGTCGTTGTGATCTTGAAAATTAAAACATTGAGGCCATAGTGTGTGAATTAACTGGAATTAATTCAAAATTAATCATTGCTGCTTTTTACTGCCCACCATACATGGACTCTGACTGTCTATATAATCTTGTGAATGTACTATACAATATTCATCAAACTGGAGTGAACATTTTTATTTTGGGCGACTTTAATTTTCCTAATGTGGACTGGTTGAACTATAGTTCATCTTCTAATTTTGACTCTACATTTATTGAATGTTTATTTGATAATTTCTGGTCTCAACTTATTAATTCTCCAACTAGGTCTGCAAATGACAGTTCAACAATACTTGATTTACTTATCACCTATGTTCCTGAATTTGTTAGTCACATTACAATTCTCTCAGGGGAATTTTCGTCAGACATATGCTGATTACTTTTGACATCATTATTCCACTGAAGCACATCAAGCCATTCAAACATTATGTTTACAACTATAAGGATGCTGATTTTGGCAGATTGCAAAAACTCTTAAATTATATTCCTTGGGATATAGCTTATGATGAAAATGACATGGATTTTTCAACTGTTAAGTGGATGGATCTTTATCTTGCAGCTGTCAATGATTGTGTCCCCAAGATTGAGATGAAATCAGCTAATAGTGCTCCATGGATTGATGCTGAAGTTCTTAAAGCTGTTAGAAAGAAAGAGAGACTTAGAAAGCGGCCTAAAAAGTCATCTTCTGAATATCACTGGGCATTATTTTGATTGCATCGTGCAGAACTCAAATCACTTATCAAATGGAAGCATAAACAATATTTCAAAGGTCTGTCATCAACTTTGACAGAAAACCCTAATCGATTCTGGGCTTATTATCAAGCTAAATACAAGAATAAAATAATTCCAACATATTTGCAATACAATGGAGTGAAAGTCTCTGATGCTCAAGAAAAGGCAGAGCTATTCAATAACTACTTTAACTCAGTTTTCAAGAGAGATAATTGTGTTCCCCTTCATGAGGATAATTTTTTCAGTGACTGTGATAATGACAACCAGTCTTTAAGTAATATTATACTTTCACCGTCTATGGTCAAGGAATTTCTGGATCAGCTGAACATTTCCAAATCTTGTGGACCGGATGGAATAACATCACATCTGTTGAAGGAATGTTCAAAATCGTTGTCTGCACCCTGTTTGTTTTCCAAAAGTATGGAAAACTGCAAACCTGGTCCCAGTTTTCAATTCTGATGATAGAGAGATGGTTGAAAACTACAGAGGAATATCATTGCTGTGTATCATATAAAAAATCCCTGAAAAATGTGGGTTTTCATGTTTTTCCCCTCTTCCAACCACAAATTTACCAACTGCAAGACGGCTTTGTAAGTGGACGCTCTTCTGTTACCAGTTTCCTCCGATCTACTCATGCTTTAGCCAAAGCATATTGGATGAAAGAAAGCAAGTTGATACTATATTCTTGGATTATAGTAAGGCATTTGACTCTGTTTCATTTAACTGTGTATTGAAAGAGCTGTTTGATGTGGGTGTAAGAGGTAAAGTGCTTTATTGGTTTAGATCATATTTAATATGTAGACACCACTGAACAGTCAATGATGGTTGTGACTCGTCCTTATTACCAATATCATCAGGAGTGCCTCAGGGGTCCATTTTGGGACCAATATTATTTATAATTTATATAAATACGGCTCCTAAAGCTATACACTCAAGCACCACTGTACAACTGTATGCTATGTATGATATGAAATGCTTCAGAATAATAGATAACACCGATGATGTTCAACAACTACAAAGTGACCTGTCAAATCTAAACGATTGGTCAGTTAATCACTTCATGAAGTTTAATTCAAAGAAATGCAAACATCTTGCAATCATAAGGAAAAAGAATATTGTGGATTCAACCTATACACTTAATGGCTCACAGATTATGTCAGCTACAACTGAGAAAGACCTTGGTGTACATGTTTCTACCAAGTTATCTTGGAATAATCACATTGACGTCATCATTAGTAAAGCCAACAAAATGCTGCGCATGATCAAAAGAACTTGTACCAACGAATGTGATCAGAAAACATTAATAATTTTATACAAATCACTTGTTCGATCACAGTTGGAGTATGCTTCACAGGTCTGGTCACCTTGTACTAAAGAAAAGATCACTGCACTTTAGCATGTACAAAGACGTGCAACTAAATTCGTCCTGAAAACTGACTTACGTTATCCCGAGAGACTTGTCAAACTAAAACTTTTACCTCTAGAATATAGAAGAGAGATATTGGATCTTTGTTTTTTCTTTAAATGCCTGAAAAGTTATATTGATTTCAATGTTTTGTCATATGTAAATTTTAAGACACCCAAATATAACATCAGAAATAGTGAAGCTATGCTGGTGAAAGGCCTTTCTAAAACTAGTGTTAAGTTTTCTTTTTTTTAATTGTATTGTAGACCTGTGGAATTGCCTACCACTAGATATCAGAACAATCAAACATTTTTCATCATTTAAGAACAGTATTAATAAATTTTATCTTAATAAATTTAATGTAAATAAGGATAAATTGTTATGATATTTTGTATTATTCGAGCTACATTGAGGGAGTTTATTTTTATAAGGAATCCTCAAATTCTGTATAAACTGACCTAATTATTCAGATCTTTAATTTAATTGTTAATTTATCTTTAATTTGTATAGTATGTTCAGATCTGTATAATTAAAGTTGAGTAAATAAAAAAAATAAAATAAGCTCCAAATCTGTTATAAATAGAAGTACAAAGGACTGAAAAAAATTAATCTATGTCTAAATATGGCGAGTCTGAGGTTAACAGTATCTGGAACCTTGGCAGGTGGTACAGTTGAACCTGTATACAACGGTCACCCTCGGGACTTTGAAAAGTGGCCGCTTAATACAGGATGACCAAAAATACTCATTGAGAGGCTACTTGGTTGTGGCCAAATTTCACCAACACCTCATTCAAGAAAAGAATAAGACAAGCAATACTATTTCAAACAATTTGTATGATAAATAAAACATTTAAATGAAAGGTACTAATAATGATAGAATATATAAACCTAATGTCTTAAGGGAAAACAATTCTCTCGCTGAGAGAAAGACATTCACACTTCTTATTAGACATCATGGATGAAGTAAAGTCAGAAAGTAATCGCAGGCTGCGCCTTGAGCAGTATTGTTTGGGTTCGGATAAATATTAGAACACATTTGTCGCCTTTTTGACAGCTACATCACAAACGGAAGCTTTGAATGACACTCTGTTGTCGCTACACTGTTACAATTCTGTTTGAAATTAAGATGTCTATGGAACTTCTTCACATAGATTCTTATATTCGCGGGTACCATGCATGCATGGGTATTTGGGAGCCAAAAGTCGATGAGTTGTTTGAACTGAAACGAGAGCCACAAAATAAAAAAGACACGAACGCTGTGGCAGTTGCTCGCGAAAAACGTAACTCAAGATCAACAAGACCTGGTTGCTGCAAGACTGCTTCAAAACCATATTTTTACCCTAAGGCAATGATGGACAATTACGAAGTGATTGGTCCTGTCCCTAAGTTGATGGCATGGCTAACCAAATTTTTGAAACGGCCAACAAACACCGGAAAAGTTGTTGTAAAGGACAAGTGCGTTAACAGAGGTGGAGGTTATGGCCTGGAAATCCCTGCAAGTATACGTTTGAAGGTGATCTATTTTCAATCAAATGGCTGAAGAACAACCTAGCTAAAGAGAAGTTTCGAGTAGAGAATAGTGACACTGAACTGCATGCTAACAATCAATAAATGTTATACACTGCAGTTATATAGGAAATGTTTTGTTTGCTCACAATGTTGACAGATGACTTGAACAGAATAAAATGTGATATGCATGTTTACTTAAATATTCTTGGGTTTCATTTCGAGGGTGGCCGCTTAATACAGGTAAAAATAATAACAAAAGGCAGACACAGGAGAGGCAAACTGTGGCCGCGGCCGCTTAATACAGGTGACAAATAGTATTTCTATAGAAAAAAAATCGGGACTTTGAAAACTGGCCGCTTAATACAGGGCCGTTATATACAGGTTCGACTGTATCACATTGAGTCCTGTTATCTTAGGATGTATTAGTGGACCGGGTATTTTAATACAAGGATATTTAACAAAAAGTAATATCAACACTAATATAGAGATGAGTAAATTTGCATATACATCATATAAAAAGATTACAACACAGTTCAAGTGGTGTGAGATATGATGAAGTGGTGTTACTGAGTGACCTCAAAGTTATTGATGATGTTGTCACTGATTTATGTCCACCTATTAATGGTATGTCTAAAAAATATGACAAGATATATGGTAATATATAAATACCAAATGAAACAGGAAATTGAGTAAAATAATGTAAATCTATTATATAATGAACGTGAAATTAAGGGAAGTGTTGAAAAATTTCAGAGGTTTAATTCTTTGTTGTAAAAAGATGACAATTGAGATAAATAAGGTAGATAGGTTAAATAGTTCAATTGTCAAATCAACTGAGAATCTACCAGATAATCTCATAGTTGACTTATAGATAATTGTATAGACTCCCAACAGATGTTCTGTAAATAAAATGTACACTATATTATAGATGTCTTCAGAAGTTGAAAACAAAGATAATGTCGAGAAAGTCGAAAGATAACCTCCAAAAAGTGTTGAAGCTGGAAAGAGATTGGTTGCCATTTCCAAAGCTTCAAAAGAGAGAAAAATGCGTGATAAAATTGAGTCAGAGAAAAAGGCTGGTGATGGTGACTTTAGCATCAATTATGGACTATTGTTTGGAGCCATAGGAACAGCTGTGGCTATTGCATCACTCTATTACACAAGAAAAGATTATGAAAGAAAAACCGTAAATCATGAAGTTATTAAGAGGAGCCAAAACCTGAAACCAAAACAAATCGTCTTTACTATTTGCAATAATTGGTTTAAATACGTAGAAATATAATCTGTGCATAATATATAATGTCAATAATAAAATATGTTAGCTTTCAAGGATCCCAAATAAATGGAATTATTCGTCATGTTAAAGATGGTGAAAAAATTAATTTATCTTCACTTCAGGTTCCTAGGGAGGGGGCCCCGTTTCAGGGCCCCCTTGTGATTCCATCTTTATAAATGAACCAGAAACGTACAGGTTAATATTCTCATCCAAACTTCCATCTGCAGAGTCATTCAAAACATGGGTGTTCTCTGAAGTATTGCCATCAATCAGAAAAACAGGTGGATATCAAATACCAATAAAAAATCAATTAATGTTGAGAAATTAAACTGAATTGCACTACCAAGTTGTTAAATACATTAGAAAGTATCATCCAGGGGCTGTGCTAATGCCTGGTCTGGGTGAGAATCAGGATAGTAAAGGTAAAAGAATACATAGTTGGAAAAAGGGTTATGTTGGTGGACAACCTGACATCATAATCCAAAATCTTCATAAAAGGTACAATGACCTGGCTATTGAATTAAAGAATCTAGATGGCAGTGGTGAATTGCCAAACGAGCAGAAAACATATCTAGAAACATCGAGAGATAATAATTATTGAACTCATATGATAATATCCATAGATGTATAGATGACTATATGAAAGACATATGAGTTAAATGTTGCTACTGTAATGGAAAGTTCAAAAGTAAACAGACATTGAAAAACCATAAAAAATACTTCCATCGTATTGAAAATGAAATGTAATCTATTATATATACAACATGTCTACAGTAAATAATAAGGTTTATGACACATCACTGGTCTATCTATGGCTTCTAAAAAGGTTCTTGGATAAAAGTTGACAGATACTTTGTCTCTAAAGGATACTGCAAAATTAGCTGTTGGTGTTGTTGCAAGTACCGTGTTGGTGAAGTGGGCTCAGGATAAGAAGTATTTACCTGTTGATCCATTTACTAAATCTATGTAATAATATATAATGGCAAGTTTAATAGGTGGATCTATCCAGACAATTTCTGCAGCTGTAAGTTTTAATGCTGCTGGATATTTATTTAAAGCATTTGACAAAAATGGCTATTAAGCTGAAATTAAAAGGCATAGTAAAGCACTAGAAGACTTACATAAGGCAAAGGAAACCTTTTATCAGAATGAAGTTAAACAGCACGATAGAATACAACAGTTCAGGCAATTACGAAAGTCAAATTGTCAGATACTTCATGTATATTATTGAAAAAATGGAAGAACACGATTTGATCAAAAAGAAAATATATCCAGATTTTATTACTATATCAGGTTATGCAGTAGAATATGTACTTCACTTACAGAAACAAAGAAAATATTTCATGAGCGATTATTTGGCACCATATACCCATCATTAGGTTGGGATAAAAACTTCAAATGTCCATATTATCTCAAATGGAAGGAAAATCACTTAAATGGTAATCTGTATACATAATGTTACCAGAAAGTCTAAAAAAGTTTCACCAATCGACACACAAAAGTGCATAAGTACTAGATCAACGATATGAAAAGGTGGTTGAATCTTATGAATGTTATAATACAGCTATACACGACATGAACAGGGAATTAGCCTGGTTCATATTCTCTGAGACAATGAAATACTATAAAGAGTACATATATAGATTCTTTGGTAAAGAGAGAAGTCTATCAAAGGGGTTGTTCCACTGTAGTGTCTGTGATCACATGTTCTATTCAATGTATAAAAATAAACACCTGAAAAACAACAAACACATTAAAAACACAAAAAAATAATTTTTCTAATAAAATGGCTTAAATATTTCTCTATATTATAATATAGAATGTCAAATATAAAATAATTGAGAAAACAAATCGCTGATCTCAAGGATCAATTAAAAGCTGCTAAGGACAAAATCCCCAAGAAAGTCAAGTAGTAAATACATAAGGGCCTCAATTCCTGATTTTTAACCAATCAGATTGCTTAAAACTTATTAACAGCCAAACAACATGGTGGATTGCAGATTATAGCATAACAGAGGTATTTGAAAAAAAAAATTATCCCTTATATGGAAGTGGTCTTCCACAACGATTTGGGTCGGGGTGGGCAGAGACTTGCAGCATGGCTGGCTCACACATGTTGTCAAATGTCGAGGACAAGTAACCCTACAGTTGATAAGCATCGTGGCATGGTTTTGCAGCTTGTTTTGATAAGATTTTCAATGAAAATGTTCCTGGCGATGTTAGGAATCCGATAGTAAAGTTTGTTTTCAGTTTTCAATTAAGTTTTGGTCATAAAGAAGCAAGAATCGGCAGACAGTTGAGTCGAAGTCCTTCCTGATGACATGTGATGGTCAGGTGATCGTGTGATTCTCATTTGTATTGTTTTTGTGAAGGATGAGTGGTTGGAGGAGAGACGAACAGGAATGTTAATGGAGCTTGTGACGGGTGGAATGTGATTGGATGAATATATATGAGAAGGGAAATGGTAAACATTGATGTTTGTGTTGTGGTTGTTTGAATCTTTGCATGAAGAAGAGTGAATTAAGTTTTGGTTTTATGTAGAGAGGGTGAAAATTTTTCTTTTTTTCTGGTGAGTAAATATAGATTATGTTTATGATAATGAGTGGATATATAAACAATGTTGTTTTGCTTGACTGGTAGTCCAAAAGGTCCCTTGGAGATTAGGATGTTCATCCAGAGAGTGCAGAACATGTAGGATGCCTTGCTTGATGTTAATTTTGGAATGTTTTGAATTGTTGTCATTTATTGATGTCATTTATTGTTGTGGTCGTTCAGAGTGAAAAGATCAAAGAACAGATGTAAATGTTTGCAAAAGTAATAAGATGACAAGCAAACGTTTTTTGTGTTTTTGAAACGATTTTGAGGATCTTCAGTCGTGTTTATTTTTTTGAAAAACAGTGAAATATATGTCTTAAATTGTGATAGTTGTTTTCCTTCATGGTTGGTATGTTTTGTTGCTCTGTTCACTGTAAGTGCTTGCTGGAATTAAAGGAAAAGATTGATTCCACGTGCTGAAATAATTACTTTTGCTTGTTTTTATTCTTCGGAAGATTTTCTACAGTTGTTGCTGATTGAGAAATTAAACGGCATGAAAATATTTCTGCATTTCCTTTTCTTATTCAAATTTATTTTCCATCATTGGCACAATCAGTCTCTTTCTTTTACAACACATCCCAAAGCAATAGTGAGGAATCACTTTGGATTGAATGTTTATGACAAGCAAAACCAAAACACATTGGGATAGTGGAGGAGATGTCCAATTCATTTGGCATCAATCCTTCACAAGATTTGTGAGAATGGGTGTTGTTTGGGGAAGAAAAGAAAAAAGAACAAGAACCTTCAGATGTATCAGATGCAACAACCCTTGCTGGTCAGGTTCAAAGATGCATATGAATCAACCTGTTCACCATCACCCCAATATTGCCCTTTGTGTCCTTCTACACACATCATATTTACCTTCTTCAAGTGTTCTTCCTTACAGACATCAGTTCCATTTCTGAAACAAAAAGATGAATTGGACAAATTTTCAAATCCAATAGAAACAGTTTGAAATGATGTACTAAGGTATGGTGGAAGGATGGCAGAAGGAAATATTGTTAACCATATTTCAGCTTCAGGTGTTGCATATTTTTTTCTCTTTGAAGCTTGCTTTTCATCTGTTTTAGAAAGGAGACGGATGTGGTTGAATCATTATTCCGTTTGTGGAAATCAGTTCATCCAGTTCAAGATTCTTGTGTTTTGTGAGCTTTTTGTTTACATTTTCTTCCTCCCAAAAGTAACTCTATCTGTAGAGGAGGAACACAAAGCAAAAGAGGGTGGTGCTGTTTGATATCATTCTTTCTTTTGTTCACAGAATGAGATTTTACACATGCTGAGACGTAGGTAATTTTTTCATTCCTTCTTTCCTCATTCGTAGAAAGAACAAAGGAATGGATTAAGTGACTCTGTTCCATCACATTTTTTATATAGGATGTCATTCTTTGAATGAAGACGGTCATGTTTTGTCACTTTTATATAAGATGTCGTTCTTTGGTTAAGTGACTCTGTTCCATCACATTTTTCATATATAAGATCTCATTATTTGGTTACAGCAAAGTGATATTTCATATTCTTGATAAGCAAAAGTTTTCCTGCCTTGGAATATAAAAGACTTGCAGAACGCGGGCCACTGCGACAATGTGGATACCGAGTGGAGGTTGGGAAGAGAATGGAGTCGTTCACGCCAAAAAATTGAAGTTAAGATACAGGAGAATGCGAACGACAAATTTCATTCTTAGTTATTAATCAGTCTATTTTATCTGATATGCCTTCCTTCAAAAAGGTAAGAGAACTGCTACTTTGGGCCTACTATGATCAGATAATAGATGAAGAAGAGTTCTTGTTACTATGGGATATCAACACAACTGGCAACCCAGATTACGCTTATAAAAGCGATGAGGCATTCAACCTAGCAGATCAAGATGGAGCAGAGTGTAGGAGCAATTTTCGTGTTGAGAAACAAGACATTCCCCTTCTTTACAACACTTTACAAATTCCGGAGTTTTTTACCTGCTACCAAGGGACAAAATGCAGTGGAATAGAAGGGCTGTGCATTGCCCTCTGACGATTTGAATATCCATGTCGTTATAATGATTTAATTCCACTATTTGGGAGGTCTGTCCCTGCACTTTCGATGATCTCAAATCAGGTTACCAAGTATATTTATGAGCTTCATGGTCACCGAGTTTTGGAGTGGAACCTGGAACTGCTTCAGCCTAATAATCTTCAGCATTTTGCCAATGCAATTGCACAAAAAGGAGCAGCTCTGCATAATTGTTTTGGTTTTGTTGACGGCACTGTCCGCCCAATTTGCTGCCCTGGGAAAAATCAACGATTTGTTTACAATGGACATAAATGAGTTCATTCCCTAAAGTTTCAGTCAGTCGCTTTACCGAATGGAATAATCGCTAACTTGTTTGGACCAGTCGGTAATATATTTACGCACTATTTCAATAAACGAATTCAATAGCATTGCTTGATAACTTGTAGGTTTAACTAAGTCGACAATTTTGTGTTACTTTTATAATTTAAATATCTTTGCAGAAGGAAAGAAGCACAATGTGGCAATGTTGGCTGAATCTGGTCTTCTTGACAACTTGCAATAGCATGCTTTTTCTCCCAACAATCAACCAATGTGCATTTACGGCGACCCTGCATACCCCCTTCGATTTCATTTGCAAGCACCTTTTCAAAATGCAGTACTAACAGCTGATATGGAGGCGTTCAACAAATCAATGAGTGCAGTTAGAGTATCAGTCGAGTGGCTGTTTGGGGACGTGATAAATTATTTTAGATTTTTAGATTTTAAAAAAAATTTTAAAATGCGGTTAAGTCAGGTCGGCAAAATGTATATAGTATGTGCAATATTGCAAAACGCTCTCACATGTCTCTACGGAAATACTACATCACAATTCTTCAAACTAGAACCACCAACACTTCAAGAATACTTTAATTAGGTTAACAAATACATGAAACTTTAAAAACATTATTTAACTTTAACAAGCAAGCTATGTAGGAGAACAGAACGCAAAATGGCAATAACAATTTGTCATAGTAGCCACAACGAATTAATGTAATATAATCAAAATCATCTGTTTATCATTACTTGGGTACCACTTTCTCCAATAAAGACACAAATACCTGTGTCTGCTGCTGTTGTTGTTGAATAAGAATGTTCTGCATTTGTTGCTGCTGCTGGATGTGTTTTTGTTGTTGTTCCATCATTGCTTGCATTGCTTGCATTTGCTTGGTTTGAAAAAGTGTTTGTTGTTCCTTCTCTTGCTTTTTTATTTCGAGCTCTTGGATTTTGGTAGCGTTGTCTTGATTTGCTTTGAATTTTAGAAATTATATTGTCTCCTTGTTGTTCCTTCTCTTCGCAGCTGGCTTTTCCTTATTCACCTTTCTTTTCTTTGTTGCAGCATACGTTTCCATTGCTGTTTGCCTGATGTCTTCGGCGGTTTCCTTACTGGATTCAAGCTCTCCATTCTTTTTAGCAATGACACAATTCTGCATTTCAATAGATGTACATTCTAATTTGCATATCTCTTCAAGTAAAACATCGAGTTTGCTCCTTTCAGGAGAAATCCCACTGGGATTTTCTTTGTGCCGATTATTTATCTTGTACTTACTGATCCAAGCTATTCAAGTGGTCTCTGACAGATCTCTTGTCAACATCAAATGTCGGTTTTGTTATGGAGTTTAGGTTTGCTGCAATTGTATCCCAAACTTTCCCCCTTTCGATTGAAGATTTCCGCGTTTCGAAAAGCTTCGAAACTAAAATTTCTCAGCAAAAGAGGACATCGTGTTCTTTAGTCCAAAACATTGGATTTCTGTTGAAAAAAAGAAAGTCCAAGGTTGGCATGAATGTCTGTTGCATAAACACGTAAAAGAATAATTTAGTTTGTGTATTTGTGTACATGATTATTACATACGCTCTTTACAATACAGAACCATTGTAGCACATCCAAACACAGCCTTGAATAAAAGGATAACGATACAAGAAAAGGAAACAAAAGTGTGGGCTGTCAAAAAACTTACATCAACTTTTCAGGAGCTTGAATTTGTTGTATGGAAGCCATACCTAAATAAAACGAAAGCCAACAGCTTATTTTGACGTTATTTAATTTCGAATATCTTGAAAATAAATAAAAAATGAAGTATAACATTATTATTTAGTTTATGAAGCCGTATTCCGAAAGTAAGCTTCGTTAACTTACCTTAAGGTTGGAATTTTTCTTCAAAACTTCTGGCGTTTTCTCTTCGACAGCAAACTACAAGAACTCACGTCATCGCCGTCAATACAACGTGGCCATTCCTGTCGATGAGCATGCACAGTGATCAAATAAAAGCAATTTTAATTCCGGGCATCTGTGTTGTCAGAGCGCGTCGTCCGATCTTAAAGTCCCTATAATCTATTATCGTAGACGGTGAAGAAATCAGTGTTTAATTTCTTCGTCAATCATTGGCAATGTGTGCGATTTTCTGTGAAGTTTTCAAGGGGCGGGGACTTTGTTTTGGACAAGAACTGTTATATTTTGGATTATGGAAAGGCAACATGGAGATACTTTTTTTCCATTCCTAAAGAAGTTGAGAGAGATTTTCTTTTGATATGGGTTGGAACTGTCAAGTTTGTTCATTTGATTATCGGAAATGTTGTGAGAAATCATTAATGTTGATACAAATGTCAAGGGCATGTTTGATTTAACCTCTTCATCAGTCGAATGTAAAAAAAATTGTTGTTGCGGCTCACATGCAAACTTGTCCATATGTGGTAAGAAAGAATGCTATTAGAAAAGAAAAAACTGTCAATTTATTATCACAAAGTTCACACATCTCTTTGGAGTGATGGCACAAAAAAAGGTGAACAATTATAATATAGAAGTGACAGAAGAAGAGGATATGTATTTGTTTTTTTTTTTTCTTTTCCTTGGTGTGCAATGGCAAAGTGGAATTCGGTGGCTCTTGAGCTGTGATTTGTTTTTGCCACAATGATTTGTGACTTGAATTGGATGAGAATTAAAAATGTTTATGTACGCAGATAGAATGTGCCCTGTTTGAAAGATTTACACAAAACAATGCTTTCAAAAAGCGACTTGTTAAATCCTAAACTCGAGAAAAAGACTGGCTACATCAATGGATGATGATATTGAGACATTCTTCGATAAGTATTAAGATGAGGTAATCTGCATTTTCTGTACTCAGTAGATAAACATCCCATACCAGGAAGGGATCCTCAACCCAAAAAAAAAAAAAAATAATAAATTATTTTTGATAGGGGTATAGACGTGTGAATTCGAATAAGGAACTTAAGAAGTGTGCAAAAAAAGGCTTCCAAAACCGTATTTTAAGATGTTGGGGAATATCATTGCCAACACTCAAAAGTTGAGATATTTGAGTAAAAACAGATGGAAATACATGGCCAATCGTCTTCACTGAAGGTCAAAAAATGCACGGTTGTGTCCCGAAAGAATTATGTACGAGACAATGTTACGCATCTTTTACTGTCATCTTTTACTCTCTTCTTTTTTTGATATGCTATATACATACTCATTTTTTTACTCGGGACCACATGTCCAACTGTGTAGCCATCTAACACCTCGCATCAATCCGTAACATACGGTGGGTTTAGACTTCCCTTTCCTACTAGCTGGCAATTTTATCATTTTTACCACACTTATATGGGCCCTACTTTGACTCTGAGACCAAGACTCATACATATTCTATCGATTCTCGTGGCATACCCTTATGTGTAGCCATCCGATGCATGTTATAGCATTATATTATCACAATGCTAACTCACTCATTAAATTATCACATTTACATAACTATAACACCAGTGTGGTTCCAATTACCTACTCCAAAACCATAAAAAAACAAATGTCAAGGGCACGTTTGATTTAACCTCTTCATCAGTCGAATGTAAAAAAAAATTGTTGTTGTGGCTCACATGCAAACTTGTCCACATGAATGTGGTAAGAAAGAATGCCATCAGAAAAGAAAAAACTGTCAATTTATTATCACAAAGTTCACACATCTCTTTGGAGTGATGGCACAAAAAAAGGTGAACAATTATAATATAGAAGTGACAGAAGAAGAGGATATGTATTTGTTTTTTTTTTCTTTTCCTTGGTGTGCAATGGCAAAGTGGAATTCGGTGGCTCTTGAGCTGTGATTTGTGACTTGAATTGGATGAGAATTAAAAATGTTTATGTACGCAGATAGAATGTGCCCTGTTTGAAAGATTTACACAAAACAATGCTTTCAAAAAGCGACTTGTTAAATCCTTAACTTGAGAAAAAGACTGGCTACATCAATGGGTGATGATATTGAGACATTCTTCGATAAGTATTAAGATGAGGTAATCTGCATTTTCTGTACTCAGTAGATGAACATCCCATACCAGGAAGGGATCCTCGACCCAAAAAAAAAAAAAAAATTAATTAAAAAAAGGCTTCCAAAACCGTATTTTAAGATGTTGGGGAATATCATTGCCAACACTCAAAAGTTGAGATATTTGAGTAAAAACAGATGGAAATACATGGCCAATCGTCTTCACTGAAGGTCAAGAGGGATGCAAGTGGGATGAGGAAAGAGAAGTGTTGATTTTTCATGTGCAAAAAAGGCTTCCACGAGATTGGGTATATTTTGAAAGGGAAGACAAGTGAAGGATAACACACGACAATAGAATATGTATTTATTGTGATTTGATGGTTATGATAATTATTCAGAATGTTTTTTTTGACGATTGAATTGACAACTCATGTAAATTTGTTTGTCAGGTGATCATATAGAATGGCTTTGAGTAACTGTCCTGTTGAATGAACTTCTCTTCCTTTTCTGTGAGAATAAACAGGAGAAAGATATGGAGAAAATAATTGTGAAAACTGTAAAATTTTTCCTTGATGATCCTGAATCAAGTTCGATTGCGAGGAGAACCAAAGTTCTGGTTGTTACTTTTTAAAGAAATATTTAATAAGAGTAGGATGATGTGGACTGGACAGAGAACAACAGTTGATAATCTATTACCTAAGCTTATGGACGGATATTTTGGAAGATAATGAAAATACTTCTATTTTCCAACAATCAATGGGGTTCAACAACGTTTGACTTTGTTTGATAGAGATTTTGACATGAGTAAAGGCCATGTGGTTAAAGATTTGATGATAAGAACGCAATCTTACATGGGCAGGACAGTGAAAAAAGCTGATCCTACCAGAACAAATCCTGAAGGTGTGGTTGGGTATGAATTGTATAAAATTATGCATCTTACAGTAAAGGAGTCCATACATTTATTAAGGACTTCAAAACTCAACATGAAAAAATATTCGTAGGGGATACATACGTGTTTGATGGTGACATTTTGCAATTATTGAATATTAATTATGAATTGAAATATCAGGATGACATATTGATTTTACCCCGTATTGAAATAAAAGATGGTTATTGTACTAAAGGATATTATAAACGAATGAGTGATTTGTGTGTGCTTGTGGATTGACCCTATGTGGAATTTGAAATAAAGGAGATCGTTGATGTTGTCATCTCATAGTTTTTATTCAGTTTGTTTGAAGAATGAATCAAACATACAATCAGTGATGATGATGAAGGCCTCAAACATGACTATGGACATTATAAAGTCAAGTACATGATATGTAACGAGAATGCAGTTAATTTTCATGATGGAAAAGTTGCAATTATTCTGATTGGATTTGATGGTGATTATAATAATTTTGAAATGTTTTTTTTTTTTTTAATTTGATGAATTTGAATTTGGAAAGTGAGTGGACATTTACTTATTCGATGAATGACTTGTTTGACATTTCAGAAAAGTTGTATATATGGAGTTGAATAATTACTTGTTGCCTTTGGAATTTCAAGATTTGTGTGATGGGAAAAGGGAGATCATTTTGAAAAGAGTTTATGAAAAAGTGTTTACCACTCCCTGATGTGTGCACGACTTTGAATGGAATGATATGTCGTTTATTTGTGTTTGTTATGACTGTGGAAAATTCTGAGAAATTAAATGGTTCTGTTGCAGAAAGATATTATGATTGCATGTGTCCTAAAAATGCTGTTATTGGAGAAGAATGATCTCTGTGGGACGTGATGTATGAATGGATTAAAGCAACAGAAGTATTGAATGTGACATTGAAAATGAGGAGGGACGAAAACAAAGATTACATCTGTTTAGAGTGATAAATGTTAAAGTTAAATAAACGGGTTTATGTGCATATGTTGTTGATTATGTATTTTCAGTTAATTAAAAAAATAAAAAATATGGGAAAAAATTTTGCAGTGTTGACGAAAGGATATAAATCTTTGCTCCATGACAACAGTAAAAAGATTGAAATGGAAGAAGAAGAAGAAGAATGTGCTGATCATTCGAGTGAAAAAGTTGAAAATGAGTGTCATTTTTGAAAAAAATTGGGGTGGAAATATAAGGAAATGGTGAAGTGGGGAAGACAATTCAGTGTTGCACGAGTTCTTCTGAAAATTTGAAATTTGAAGTGAAGTGCGAGTTTGAGGAGTTCTGTTATGTTGCTGAAAGATGCCATGAAATATTACAAAATATTGCAGATTTGAAAAGAAAGTTGATGAAAGAAGTGAATTGAAACAAGAGAAAAATACAGTGAAGTTTTATGTTAAGAAGCAAAAAAAGTATTTTTGAATAAAATTGGTATGCAGAGATAACAATGAGGAAGAAAATATTAATTTCTGGTGGTTTATATGAAAAAACGGTTGTCAAGTGATGATTTAAATTTTTTAAAGAGAAGAAGAATTCATAAAATAAAATCACAGGTGATATAATTGATTATGCTGTATTATACATGTTGCAATCTTTATTCTTGTAAACTGAGGAAATTTTTGAAATCTTGCATTTGAACATGCTGAGGAAGTTTCAATTGTGATTATGATGGAGCAATTTGTGTTAAAAATGTGTATATTTCATTGGTGAAAGTTTTTGATAAATGGTATGAGATTCCCATGATGTTGGTTCCTTATATACATATATTTAGAAGATCCATTGGATTTTGCATCTTTAATTTTTGTTGTCAATTCAATGTTGTGGATACATGAAGTTTTGAAGGACAGATTGTCCGTTTATCAATAGTTGTTAATAAAGAAGAATATATTCATCAATCCACTTTTCGTTTGGGTTATGGAAGGTGTTTTAAATATTTGGATCATGTTAAAACGAGAGAAAGTCCAAATGCATTGGTGCTGTGATAAGGTGGTGGATGTGAGATCGATTTTGGCTGATGTTGTGTTATTGCCGATGATGCAGGTGTCTAAAGAGTTGGTAAAATGAAGTATACTGCAAACATCAATTGTTTTCACAGGCATATTGAAGTAAGACGGAATTCAAGCGGTCTTTTTGTGAAGGAATCATTTGTGGAAAGAAACAATAAGCGGTCAACCCGAATTATTTGCCGAATTGTTAAGTATGTTTGATGACATCCTGTTTGATGACTCCATCGTGGAAGGGACTTGGATGCACATCAAAGCAGATGAAAACTTGACTTCCGACACATTTTTCCTTCAAAAAAGCTTCCACAACAGGCATGTTGTGGAAAATTGAAGACAGTTATTTGTCTGCCAAAATTTCTATCCATACCCAAGCCAATGAGGAATTAAGTGCAGGAACCATAGTGGATTTCATCCCTCGCCCGTTAAATACATGGGCAAAATCTGTTGAATTATCAATCAATGGAGTTGCCATCACTGTATCTCACACCGACAACCTTGAAGTTTCAAATATGACTAATATCTTGTTTGAACAAAAAGCCATGCATACTAACCTAGCTGGAGTGAAGATGGGTGGTTGGATACACCTGGAAAAACAAGCTATTTAAACGACGTGACTGCTGACAACCCTCAAACCCATTACTGAAGATGAAGTAGTGTAGTGAATGCCGATCCCAGATTTGTTGCTAACAAACTGGTTGTACCCATGTGTTAGAATGGCGATCGGTACCTAACCTTGAGCAACACCATATCCTTCAAATGGAACAAAAGTAGCAACCAAAGAATACTCACCATGAGTGAATATAACTACAATGCCACAGCATCCAATTTTGGGCATGGGACCGCAAATATAGGTGCCAGTATAACACAAGCATCTGCAGCTTACAAACAAGCAAATTTAGGCAAAATAGACAATGTGCAAATAAAATTTGAAGAATTCTACATGCACTTGAAATACGTAATGCCAAAAGCAGACTTACAGCAAACTCTTAGAACAAGACAGTGACGTTATACAAGTGTTCGTCAATCAAATATGAGTCAAAATGGTACTGCATGACAGAAATTCGTCCAAATTGGACATATCCAATGTTTTCAATGGTCACATACCTTATTTATACATATACTTTGCCACTCGGCAAGATTATTTCAACGGAGACTGTTTTGTTCCACCCACTCATTGCAATTAGGAGGGATTGACACACTTCCACTTGACCGTTCACAGACAGCAAAGAAGACCCCTGATAACCTCCTCTCAAGAAGTATTTTTTCACTTGAGACGGGTTTTGAATCTCAATGACGACCAAGAATTACCATTCTATCATGATGGCTACGAAGACAAACACACATACATAGCATACAAAATCCCTAATGGAAGACAGCAATTTAAGTGTTGCCCTTAAACACCAAAGCATCCTTGGGAGTTACCGCTGAATACCAAACCTTAAATCGTACAATTCAAACTTTCCACATGGGATTTTTTCACCAAGGTATGAATTTTGGATTTTTGATGATGCCTTACAAATCCATCATCCACTGAATCGAATAAGAATTCAAAAACATCAGCAGTTACTAGCACGTTGATTGTCAGAGACTGGGACATAATATAGTTTAGCAATGACACTCCTGGATTGACAGATCATGGCTCACTGAGATCGTGTTACCGTTGTTATCGTAGTGTGTGGGAGAGTGAATATATGTAAGTGACTGTGATTTAATATACGAATAAAACATTGAAAAATAAATCGACACCATATTTGCAGTTGAAGCCCTCTTAGTAAAGGGCAATTTACTAAACGTGGCACCTCCAATGGGATCGAGATACTACAACAACAATGGAAGCAAAAGCGACAAGCACTGCACTTGAGGCAAAATTAACACAACTGCGGATCATGACGGAATGTATGCACGGGATTTTGGAGAAGGCCGAAGAAGAAGCTATTACTTGCCACCAAACTGTTCTTCAGACTATCATCAACAACGTTGAGAACCTGCGCCTTGCCATTGAAGCCAAGAAAATCACCGAAAAAGAGGACCTCACTGAATGGAATGCCAAGATAAACAACACGCTAGCCGATGCAGACAGTCGAATCCAAGCGACGAATCAGTGGTTAGAAGACAACCAGAGAAAACAGCAAATGGCTGAGAGTGAGGAGAAGCTACGATTCGAAATGAAGCTCATGGAGACGAAGCTGAACCTACAAGCTGAGTACGAAACTGCAAAGAAAGGTGAGAGGTCTTTGCAGTCTAATGAAAATATGATTGGTATGCAGGCAAAATTGCCAAAACTAATAATTTCGAAATTCAATGGCAAATACATGGATTGGCCATGATTTTGGGGTCAATTCACTGAGAACATTGACAAAAGCACAGTCCCTCCTATCACCAAGTTTGCCTACCTTTGCAAATTGCTCAGTGCCAAAGTGAAACACTCAGTCAAAGCGTTGCCCTTCACACTGGAAGGATATAACCGTGCCAAAACAATCCTTCAAGAAAGGTATGGCAAACAATTGGAGATAATGAAAGCCTACACGCGAGAGATTCTGGACCTACCTGTGATCTATAATGCTGATCCTAAGAAAATTCACGACTTCAGTGAGAAGTTCATGTATTGCGTGTAAGTCTTAGAAACCCTTAAGAAACTTTCCAGGAATTCGCAGTGATTTAGTCCGAACCAACCCTGACTGGGAAAAGTGGGATTTTGCAAGGCTTGCCGAAGCACTCAAGCAATGGACCAGAAGAAACCCGGTCGATGCAAAGAAACAGGAATGAGATCGAGACCATCCAAACAACAGATGGAGAGACAATTTGTTTCACGCCTTTCATCACAGAGTAAAACCACGTGGGTGTATTTCCTATGATGACAACGCTCACAAAGCTAATCACTGCTCGAAGGTGATGTTGGTGACAGAACGCAAACAAATACTAGCCAAGAAATGATTGTGTTTCAATTGCACATCAGGGAACCACAAGGCTTCAGAATGCAATAGTAAAACGTCCTGTCAGAAGTGTGACAGCAGACATCACACATGGATCTGTGAATCAAGAGTCGAGACCTATGGAAACTCCCGAGGACAAAAGGGTGCTGTTGACCACCTGTGAGAGAAGTGAAGGAGTCTTTCCTATTGTTGTTGTCGAAGTGAACGGTCTTCGAGTTCACATACTGATTGACTCAGGAGCTGGAAGCTCGTATGTATCAGGGAAGTTAATTGAGCTGCTCCAAGTGAAACCAACAAAAATCGAAACGAAAAACATCGACATGCTGATGATGTCAAAGATAGGGAAACTCGGAGTTTATGACTTGGAATTTCGTTCAATCGACCACCAATTCACTCTACACATGCAAGTGATGAAAGTGAACAAGACGGAGTTGTTGTCCATAGATAACCCAAATTATGACGTACTGATCAAGAGATACCTGCACCTAAAGGGTGTAACTGTGAACAATGATGAGACCAAAGCATTGCTTCCTATTCACGCAGTATTTGGAAGTGGAGAATACGTGAAAATAAAAACCAAAACACTGCTGCACATTGGAGCCACGAACGCACCCATTGCTGAGCTAACCAAATTCAGATGGTTTTTGATGTCACCTGGGGCAGAGTTCGACAACAATGTGATGATGTTGACCCAGACATCCCAAGCCAATTATGAAGAGCTATGCGGACTGGACGTTCTTGGCCTGTGAGATGCACCAGAACACAACCAGTCAGTTGTCTTCGACGAAATCAAGGAACATCTGACTCGCTCTAGTAAGGGCTGGTACAAAACCACTTTGCCGTGGAAAGCAAACCACATGGATCTACCAACAAATGAGAAAAGCAGTCTGAAACGCCTCCGAAACTTGAACCAATGGCTAGAACAAGAAGGTATCACCGACCAGTATGATGCCATCATACAAGAGCAGTTAGTTGAGGGAGTCATTGAGGACACACCCCCGTTCCACAGTCGAAGGAGCTCTACATCCTGCATAAGTGTGTGATGCGGAAGTCGGCGGAGATGACAAAGATGCGGATCGCCTACGATGCCTCTGTGTGAGCCACACCTGATTCACCGTCACTGAACGACTGCCTACATGCGGGGCCTACCCTGCAAAACAAGCTGTGGGATGTGCTGGTCCGGCAGAGAAGTTACCTGGTTGTGATCTCAGGCGACATCAAGAAAGCGTTTCTACAAATTTGGGTACAGGAATGTGAAAGAGATGTTCTGCGATTCCATTGGCAGCCACATGCAGATGCAGAGATCGAAATGTATCGGTCCACTTGGGTGTTGTTTGGTCTTGCCCCGTCACCGTTCCTCCTAGGGGGAGTCCGAGTGTCACTTAGATACGTGGGAAAAAAGTATCCTGAGGAAGCCAAGAGACTGAGACGGTGTCTCTATGTGGACGATATCTTGACTGGTGGCCAAGATCCCGAACAAGCACAAAATCGCAAGGCAACTGCCACGGAAATCACGAGTGATGCCAAGTTTGAGTTACACAAATTGAACTCAAATCTACCAGAGCTCAAAGATTGCCCTTGACCGACAGAGAACAAGGAGCTGTTGTTCGCTAAACAGCAGTTACAAGTCCTTCCCAACGAATCAAAACTGTTGGGGGTGAAGTGGGACAAGGCCAGAGACACCATAGCAGTAGAATTCCCAACGACTGCAAGTGCCACAACGAAATGCTAACTGCTGAGGAAGTTAGCGAAAATCTATGACCCCCCTTGGTTTGGTTTCTCCAACAATGCTTCAGGGCAAACTCGTCTATCGTGACATTTGCGATGAAAAGGTAGCCTGGGATGCTGCCCTTCCAGAGAGACTTCGACTACAATAGGAGAAGTTTGAGCAGTCACTACCACTGCAGATGTCAAGGCCAAGGTCGATAGTACCTTATCAGCAACCTGTCCACTCCGTTCAGCTCCACACATTTGGAGATGCTTTGATTCATGGTGTTGGCGCTGTGGTATGTTCAGTCGTTCACCAGCAAGATGGGGTCACACAAAACCTGGTTACAGCCAAATCTCGCCTGGCTAAGAGAAGTCTAACCATTCGCCAACTAGACTTGGTAGCCACCCACATGGTGTCTAATCTGGTCATCAATGTGTGCAACACAGAGTGATCTACCTCCACCTACAATTTATGGCTGGTTAGACAGTACTGTGTCCCTCCATTGCATTCTGGGGGATGGACAGTATCGACAGTTTGTGACCAAAGGAGTGAAGAAAATACAGGAGCATCCTGAAATCCAGTGGAGGTACGTACCAACTAGGCAGAATCCTGCAGATGTGGCGAGCCGAGGGGGGGAAGTAACCAGTTCAACATGGTGGTGGAGAGGTCCAGAGTGGCTTCAAAACCCCAAACGATGGCTGGAAAGTCCACTCATAGAGAAGACTCCTGCCTCCGAAACCAAAGCAAAAGTCACTAAAGAACTATTAAACGTAGCGAGACAGCAACGCCATGAACCAGAAAACGATGAGTTTGAGCACCTCCTTAAATGTCATGACCTTCGTTGAGCACTGCTCATCCTTTCCTGGGTACATTGTTTCACTGTGGACCAAGATTGAAAAGGACCTCTGACGAGTGAAGATCTCCATGAGACAAGCAGCTGATGGATAAAAAGAGTACAGGCTCAAGATTCCGAGAAACCACAGTTTGATCAAACTAGAACACTCGATCTTGTAGCAAACCAAGAAGGCGTTCTCGAGTGCCACGGCAGAATCCAGGGGAAGTATCCGGTCTACCTTCCTGCAAATGCCTTGTTCACAAGAAAGCTGGTGCAACAAGTCCATGTCGAAACCCTACACAGGGGAGTTTCATTAACCATGGCGGCGGTCTGTGAAACCTACTGGATTCCAACCCTGAGGAAAGTCATTAAGTCTGTTCGATCCGCATGTTGGGGCTGCAAATGCTTCCGAGCCATACAAGTAGCCAAACCAAGTCCGGGAAAGTTATCTACAGATCGAACTGAGGGAGGAGCTGCCTTCGAAGTTATTGGTAGTGATTTTGCCAGTCCAATTTGATACAAGCTGTCTCGATCCCATAAAGGGAAGGCCTATCTGGTCATCTTCTTGTGCAGCCTATCCAGGGCTGTACATCTGGAATTAGTCCCCAACATGGAAGCAACAACCTTCATACCATGCCTCAAGCGACTCATTGGTGTAATCAAGTGCGCATTATTTAAGCTGATCGGGGGAGGCACACTTACCTGGTCTGAACTCAGCAAAGTAATACTCGACGTAGAAACCCAGATCAACCGACGCCCCTTAAGCTACATAGAGGATGACATACAGTTGTCCACCTTGACGCTGTCCAGTCTCTTGTTCCAGTGCACGAACCAGCTGCCAGAGGAACAACCATGGCATGTTGAAGACCAAGATCTTAGGAGGCATGCAAAGTACTTAATAACTTGCAAGGATCACCTGTGGAAGAGATGGGAAAGAGAGTACCTAGCGGTGCTTAGAGAGCGTCACAACCTCGCCCATAAAGCGAGCAACTTCCAGCTAAGTTCTGGTGATGTGGTTATAGTGAAAGCGGACAACAAAAACTGTGGAACCTGGCCTCTGGCCATTGTGGACCAAGTCTTTCCGGGAAAAGACCGAGTCATTTGTGCAGTGCAACTGAAAACTGCTAATGGTATTCTGGAACATCCAGTGCAACACCTGTACCCACTCGAGCTCCAGTGTGATGTTGCTGAGAACACCAAAGAAACACCACTTAATCCTGACGCTCCGGAGTTTCGCCCAAAACGGGATGCAGCAACTGCAGCAAAGCTTTGCATACGACAAATTCAAGACACAGAAGAGGGTTGGTGAGACGTGAGAAAGAGATCTCATTCTAGAACGATGAACATTTATTAATTACACTTTAAGCCATTAGGGGACTTTCGTTGACGTTAATTGTTCGTTCTATTTTAATTCAGTCTTGACTAAACATATGCCTCCCTGTAGGGAAGAGCATATGGGGGGAGTGTGTCAGGGACTGGGACATAATTAATATAGTTTAGCGATGACATGCCTGGATCGACAGATCATGGCTCACTGAGATTGTGTTACCATTGTTATCATAGTGTGTGGGAGAGTGAATATATGTAAGTGACCGTGATTTAATATACGAATAAAACATTGAAAAATAAATCAACGTCATATCTGCAGTTGAATCCCTCTTAGTAAAGGGCAATTTACTAAATGATTAATGAAATTACCTCAAAGAAAATTTGTCGATTGACCATTTCAATATTGGCTACACAGCCCAAAAGTTGTCACCACATAAGTTCCATTTCCAAGAAACAATCCACCAAAACAACGTGTAATTCTAAGAGTATAAAATACAATCATAGGTAATCAATCCAAACATGTAAATTTTTTTTTTTTTTCATGTATCTATACAAACAAAATTCCTTATGAAAAACCATGCATTTTTTTTTTTGTCTTAAATTTCTTTAGATAAATCATGAAAAAAATTTACAGCAGGATCATATCTCAGGAATTTCTCAACCATCGAATTGAAATTTAACTTCATCAAGACATTGTCGAAATATAAAATCAATCCAGAAGGACACCAGTAAAACAAACAAACAACCAACCTCTGCCAACAAACGTGGATGATGATCGCAAACATTGTGATTATTCCTCTTCCTCCTACAGCTCTTCTTATTCAACCGGCACAAACGATTCAGATTCATCATCATCGATATTGATTGTGTCAAACAACGAGATACAAAACACCAACACAATCCAACAGAAATTCCTACAATAAGCAATAAAGAAGAAGGAGAGAACAAATATTTAAGCGACTTCACTGATTCCAATGAAAGAACAGCCATGGCAAACATGTGGCTTAAAATGTTCAACCTTGTTTTGACATCCTAGTCAATTGACAAGAACAAAAATTTGCCTGGGCAAACTAAATTTGCCAAAAAATTAAAACTTTTCCTAAAATCAGATCCCAATAGACGAATAACATTATTAACCGTTTCCTTTATGAGTAAATTGAGACCATTATGCAAATCAATTGTAAAAGGGGATATTCAATTGAAAACAATCAAATTGGAATGTATGCTACTTAAAAAGTATGCAAACACAAACTGAACTGACACAATGAAGTTATGTTTGGTCAAAAATGTCATTTTGCATAATTTATTACAAAAGGGTATGAAATTCTTAAAAATGTTTTCGCCGATTCATCATTTTGGTCTCTGTTATCATTCATCATGTCTGACTTCGTAAACAAGTTACAAGTAATCATTCTGACAATAGTTAACAACCTATTGAAATTGCTGCAAGAAAGTGCTTGCATGGAAAAATTAAAATCTCAACTAACATATGAACAATTACACAGAATACAAAAGGATAGAGAAAAGATTAATAAATACAAAGCTGGCAATCCTATTCGAAATATATACCAAGACACCCTAACATCCAGAGTGGG
The DNA here is from genome assembly GCA_030142905.1 of Heliopora coerulea. Classification (NCBI taxonomy): domain Eukaryota; kingdom Metazoa; phylum Cnidaria; class Anthozoa; order Scleralcyonacea; family Helioporidae; genus Heliopora; species Heliopora coerulea. The sequence goes on from JASJOG010000216.1 coordinate 411,626, forward strand.
ATCTTACAAAAACAAAGTGCAAGGACAACCATCAAATTTGGATAAAGATGCAGAAGGAACAACAGACTGACACCCAACAGCAAAAAAAAAAATAATACGTAAACCTAGAAGAGAAATAAGTTTAAGTGAGGAAAAACTGAAAAAAAGATTTCTACAAAAAGGCATACGACCCACAAAGTCTGGTAAAATCAGATTTCCCGACGGAACAACACATGATGCCAATTTTCAAGACATCATTCACAACTTTGAAAAAAACCTCAAGAAATCAGACTCTTACACTCTACCCCCATGAGCAATCAAGTCAGTTGCAATCCTTTTAAAATCACATGGTTTTCCCACCAGTTACATCGAAAACAGAAATATTTGACAGGCAGCGGCGTCAGCTTCGCCCTCCCCACAAAACGGTCAAGAAACCACCGATGAAGACGATGACCAATCACAAGATTCACACATAACTTTATTAAAATCAATCATAGCAGCAGCTGGCAAACCAACACCATGAAAAACGTTCACCAGCAAATATGATAACCAGGGAGAAAGTTCAAAAACATATTCGACAAGGCGACAAAAAAAGCAATCACCATATGCTGTATTGACAAGATACAGAACAAAAAGAATATGAAAAAATCATGTCAAAATCATCATTATTCTGAAAAACAATTTAGAGAATATCTGTTATGGACCACAGATTTGGAACGATTGGCGTCCAAATTCAAGATTGAACATTTTTTGGGAGTTCATCCAGCCGACCACCACCCTTACACAAACGAACATGATTCAAATTTCAACACATCAACTTGGATATGGAACGCCAACACGCCTTTGAAATCCAGATCACATTGGATAGTGGTTTTTCACAAAAGATGTGGAAACAGATATGTTTATCAGATAATGGATTCTTTGGCATTACTGCTTTCATCATATAAAGATATATTCGAATGCATATCCAGCATGCAACATAAAGATACAAACATAGAAACGTGTCTGAAAAATAGCATGCAATCCACAAACATGTTCACATGTGGATGGTGGTCTTTATATTATTTAATTTCATCGAAATTTAAATTCCATTTTGCCATATCTTCACTCGCTTAATAGCCCTTCCATTAACAAACATTTCCTTTATAATTATTTTAAATCACTTTTCAAAGAAAAATGGACAAAATATGTACTCAATAATCAACACCAAGACCCTTCAGCATCAAAACAACATGAACAATGTTGCAAGTATGCAAAACCATAACAACATAATTTCACAAATTAGGATTTATTATACACAAATAAAGGTTCGTTTTCAAAGATACCAGTTTGTATTCTTGCATTACAAGGTGATGATGGAATGTTATCAAATACAATGTAACCATAATTGTTCTCACCAAAACACATCTTGTGCTATGGCTTTCGCACTATTTTTCAATAACCTACGGGTCTGAAATATGTGATATAAATTTCGTTCATCTCCATTATTCTGAAAAACCATCATGTAATTGCTATTACTTAAAATCATTCTCAATTTTTCGGGTTTATACATCAAATTCTGACACACAAATATAAGACTGCAATTACAATGATGGCAATCTTTCGTAACTTATCCATACAACTTATCCAATTAATCCTTATCTTCACAAACCAAAAACATGAGGTCATCAAACACAAACAGACACGGACATCTCCTGTCAATTCCATATCCTGACAAAATCTGATGAATGTCAGGCAATTGACTAGTGCAATCGATAAAAATAAGTTTTGTCTTATCACCATTCTTATTCATCAAGTCATTATAATTTTTGATTCCTTGAAATACATCTTGAAAAGGTCCATTATACAAATAAAAGACAACAAAAATAGATATGCTAACAAACTCATCCAATTCATGCAACAATCTTTCTATCCAAAACATTTTACTGCTCTGAGAAGGTCCAACCACATTTTTAATCAACTTCTCCTATAACCAATATCCATAAGGAACAGTGGAATAATCGTTTAACAAAAGTCAATATCTCTTCACGATACTTTGACTGAACACATAAATTATGATTTTTACTAATTTCATTTTCTTCCATATCAATAGTCTTTCTGCAATCACAAACAATCTCAATCATACTTGCATAATTCAACAAACTATCAACACCACAATTTTTCACTTTAAACCCTTTCACATGCACCACTTCAACATTTGCACTAGTCAAATATGAATAACATTTTGGTCCCATACTACAAAATTCAACTATATGTTGACCCACACTCAATTTTTCAATTCGCCTAAAAAAGGTCCACATTCAATCCATTCATCCCCATTAGTTGAATGATAAATGATAGAATCAGTGTCATAATACAAAACACTATACGAAGGCAGATCAATCGACACCTGATATAACCTCAACTTGGCATAACAATGTTAGTACCAGGAGAATAAGGAATTTGATTGTTTTTCTTTCTGCAAGACATTCTAATCACATTATGATCAACAAAATCAAAATAAACATTTTCATACTCAGGATTATCGAGAAACTCAATTCTTCGTATGGTTTCACATAAAATATTTCAATTCTATCCTCATTTTGAGCAAACTTTCCCCACAAAGCATTCAAAATCAACTTAACAATATTATGTAATACCAAATTCGTTTCATACATCAATGTTTTATGCAGCAAAACACCCTCACATTCAAGATAATCAGAAATAAATTTATCAACAAATTTGTCAATCAAATTTTCATCGACAATGTAACAACAAGCAAGAAAACCTGAACATTCTTGCTTTAACTTCACAAAATATATGACAAATGATGAAAATATATCGACAGACTCATATTGATAAACTTCGTACACTTTCACAATTTCGTAGCCCATTTCCAAAGCTTTTTTAATTTCTGGACTACACCATACTCCACTTAACAGCTGTTGATGATCAGAATGATCACGTTGTTCTTTCTGTTCCATTGCACACAAATAACTTATTTATTTTCAATGGAAGAACAGGGAAGTACAAATGCTTTGGCAGTAATATCACACTTCACAAGACCAACAAGTTGATTGAAATGAACACCCTCACATTCTTGACTGACAAGAACATGCAGATGACCAACAGGATATGTAAAATCTTTCTGCACACTTGGATACGATGACATAAAGTCAACATAATTAATTTTCTCTTCACCAACACATTTCTTTCACAACCAAACAAGGCATATTCTACCACCATACAACGCATCTCTTAAACGTACAGGAACATCCTTCCAAAACATCGAATTGGCCTTCTCTCAGCAACATATTCACATTCCCACTTCTCAACAACTGTCAAACATGTTCTTTCAAATAGTTGGTAACCAATTGTGTCTTCATTCAATGCTCCAAATCGTTTCTGCAAAACTCCATTATAGCCATCAGCAAGAAAACATTTCAACACATCCACGGTAAAAACAACCATGAAATTGATAAACAACTCTATTCCAATCATATCCATGAACATAATGATTTACAATTTCCATCTGAAATTTGGAATTCTTTTCCCAATTTCACTCAACCACATGAGACCCAAAACACTTTGATTAATATTGTTTCCATAACTGCTTTTTGGAATAATTCCAATCTTACCATTTTTCACAAATAAAGACTTTCTCATGGACAATGCAGCAATTGTAATCAACAAAGCATCAAAGAAGGGTTCCACACCACACAATTCCTTTACTTTTTTGTAAAATTCAACACAACACAAACATAAGATCTTCACATCATCACAACAATATTGCTTAATCTCTTCTGCAAAATTATACTCCCTACCTTCATAAGAATCGTACCACCTCTCAAATTAAATTCTATCATCAAGACTCATATTGGAAAGATCAAAATACTTCTTATCAACAATTTCACCAACATAATTCAAATCATAAAAATAATATGGGTGAAAACCTTTTTCACAATTCAATTCCAACCCCAGCATTTTTGGTAATTTCTTCAAAGACAAACCAAAAAACAACAGACTATCTGATACTGTGATATTTACCATTCATAACCACATTTGGAACAATTGAACTTTTAGTCAAAAACCAACGCAATATAAACAAAGCATCAAAACATGCACCGTTATGAGCCACCCAAACACTCCTACACTTTCCACTCATTTCAAGCATATGTTCAGAAAATCGATCCATACAATCATCAGGCGAAAATATTTCAACACAATTTCTGCAACATCGACAAACGTCTGATCCATGACTATCACACACTTCATTCATACATAATTTACATACGACATTCACAACACAGTAATACACTTCAAAACCTGTATTAAATCCATCACAATGTATCTCAAAATCAAAAAAGAAAATTCTTTCACACAACAATGACAATTTAACTACATCAATCAATTTCATATAACACAAATGGGGTCTTGCTCAAATCCTTCACAATAATTACAATAAACTTTACAACAATCGTGTTGATGCCAATGACCATTAAGCTGTTCACGTCACTTGACAATACCATAATTACCACAATATTTAAACATCTGACAACAACTCATTTGACATTCTCTTCTATCATGAATAGTCAATTTATGACTTAATGATTTGTCAAGCAAATTTCGCTATAAAATATAACATCACAAAGAGGACACTTTGCAAACCTTCCATCCGATTCATCATCATGTATACAATAACATTTAATACACATAACTGGTAACAAACAAATATGATCAAATGCACTTTTAAAGGATTTCATGCATTTAACACAGTAATTGACTTTCCTAAAATACAAAAATTTGGAGATCCAAAATAGCACAATGACCATCATTCAACTACAAAAAAACAACTTTCTTTGTCAACCTAATCAAAGTACAACCATCATCAGCAGTTCAGAAATCATAAATTAACACATCTTCATCTTGATCATTATAAAAGACCACCATTTTCAAAATAACTCAATGAAATCAAAATACTTAAGAGAGGTTGACTGTAAATATCAAGAACTGGTGGACAAACATGAATTTTATATTTTGTCAGTACAATCCTTTTGGTGAACTACTATTGAAAATCACAAAACTTTCCAGGGATATTTAATTTTGCAGTAAAACATGAAATAGCATGCCGAGTCAGAGATGCCATTTCCTGTTGAGTAAAAATTAGTAACATAACATTGTTGTGAATCAAAATGGCTCATTCTATCAGTACAAACTTTCACACTTCAATACTTGGTTATTTTGTCAAACAAAAATTAAATAAAGTCAGAAATAGAGGCATTTTTTTGAGCCCAAAGTTTGTCAATTTCAACACCCCGAGAAAACTGCATAAAATAAGGAAATTTCAAAGGCAAAATTAATGTCCTGGTACATTGAATTTTACCATAAAATTTATATCATAAGAAAGCTCTGTTATAGCACTATAGCATATAAAAATTTTAGCTTTGGTAATTGAAAAGTCACATGTAGAGAGCTCCAAACGTCAGGGTTGTTTTCGATAAAATCACTGATGTCACACCACTGATACCAATAAGATGTCGGCTAAACTTTCAGTGTTCACTTGAATTTTAGCAAATATTTCGCAGTTTTGAATGTGTATTAGTGACATTAACACCAAAGAACTGTTCTTAGAGCTCCTGTTTGATGTTTCTGAACAATGGCAAAAGGTCATTGACAAATATATTTGCTGTTGTCATGTAAACACAAATGATACTCCAGGCATCACAACCAGCGGAAATGCTCATGTATTTGTTGTAAAATTTGTCTGAATATCAGATTAAAAATTTAAAAAAACCTTCTTCATCACAATTTATTTTATTTGCAAACAAGTGTGTCTTATAGTTCATTGCACTTTGACACAATACACCACAATAATTGTCTAGCAGCAATTGACATGACAGAACAGTTTCTTTCAGTTTTACTGTTTCATTAACAATTCCTTTACTAGACGTATATAAAGAGCAGTTCGTTGTTATGGATTGTAGCAATTTATTCGGGTGAAATCAGTATGTAACTGGCTACAGATCAAAACAGCGTTCTTATCGTAATATGTAAACAAAGAACAAAATTATACAAATGTCATTTTTAGTGCAGGTTGATATTGTTCGTAAGTTTACCTTTGGCCTTCATATATGTTGTATAACTTACTGCATCAAAATTCTGATGATCATCTTCATCTTCTGTTGGTAATTCAGTAAGTAATCCAGCACTCAGCTTTAATGTCAAGCCAGACAGCTTGGCTCCAGTTTCAAAGGTGTGTCTGATGTAATGAGAACGATTACATCATTTTATAAAAATAGATAATAGCAGCAGTTGTCAGATGCTACTTGCCTGTGATAATAATTAGTTTTGGAATTGTCACTGCCAATGCACACCTTATGACCATAATATTTGCTAGTTGAAGTCGATTGTTGTTTATTAAAAAAGAACACTTAATTGGTTTGCTAACCACTGCATGATGGCATCATGCTCCTTTTCTTCCTTGGTTAATGATGAGGACTGTTGCGACGAGAGTGTGCACTATTTATCCACTGCAACCTGTGTTCCTCTAAGTGAATGCCAAAAAGAAGTATCATAACATCTCAACTCTAAGAAGGTGTATGGAGATAAGAAAACTGTCAGCAAGATGAAATTAATCCTTGCACGTGCAGGTAAGAAAAAAATAATTATTAATAATAGCTTTCTGTCACTTATATACCGTTTATTTGAAATTATTTATTTTATACTGTTTTGGATAATCAGGCATATTCACAGTGGAAGAGAAACACACAGCCTTGTCTATTTCTCTGCATCATCGAGCCACTTATGGTATTGGCTGGCGAAACAATAGAACTCAATGTTCTGTCCCCGAAGAAATTGCAGCTCACAAAAAATCTTCGGCAAAAGGCGACCGTGGTATCGGTGGTGTAGAATCGGCAACAATTTTTTGATGTTCTGGAACACTTATCCCCATTGGTTCATATAAGTATAATAATGTTTCCGCTTCTGACTGACTAATGGAAAACAACAAATTGGAAGAGTTTGGGTGTCTTTGGTGATGAGTTCAAAATAAGTAGGTTGTCATCCTGTAAGGTGTACCAGCAATGAAAAATGCAATTTCTCCCTGTTTCCTTTTTTGGGTCTTTTTTATTCATTTTTTTGGTACAAAAACTTAAAATAAGGATATCAACATTGTAGCATGTCCAAGCTGTACAGTGTGACAAAGTTTTAACGTGACATTAACGAGCTGGTTGTCTTATGTTTTTCATCATGGAAAGGGCGAGGCAAAGGAGGGAAGGGACACCTGTCCGAAAGATGCAGTTTGCGACTGAAACAAAGAACACTTGCTAGAATCGTATGCACACACGTAGACACACAGGTATGTGTGTGTGTATGTTTAAATATTTATACATACATATATTCGTACACACATAAATATGTGCATACTCACATACTGTACATAGATACATGTACAGATATATCTTGGGTATTGTTAGTCACAAAATAGTTTATTCCCTAAATGGGATGATTAGTGAAATTGTACTTTTCACTTTTAGCAATCTGTAGACAGTGCAGACCACATCTTGGAGTCCTTCAAACTGAAATGGATGAAAATCAGCAGCCCTCAGCATCGGAACCAACTAAAATATTTGACCAAGCAATACTGAGTACCTCATTGTCTACCATCCTTGAGCCCATAGTACCAGATCATAGTCGGGCTCCAGAGAAGGTATTTAGTTTTGTAACCTTCTGTTGCATGGGCACATTTTGTTGCGTGCTTTTGTTCTGTAGATGAGCGCGAAAAATTGAAATAATAATGTTCTAATTTTAGGTGAAATATTGAACTTTCTTGCAATTTTTATAAATGCTTGTGAAGCATGCTAAAGTTAGGGGAGCTCAGATCAACCATAAGTCTATTGTTAGCTTCTAACAAAATCAACGGTATGACTGCTCCTGGGATAAGGATAATGTTTGAAGAAATGGACTTTAGTTAAAAATGCCAAAAGGTTCAGTAGAATAACTAATTATTAAAAGTATCAAGGAACTCAAGAATTGAGAGCTTTCATATAATTTTTGGCAAAGCAGAAACGTGCCCAGTTCCGGCCATATATAGATGTTCATGGATTGTCTCACTTTTTGTGTATTGTTACTATTCCACAGGAAAGCAACAGTAGTAGCACCAACACAGAAGACATATTTGAAAAGCTTCAAGGGCTCACCATTGCTCCTGATGCTAGTTACCTCCCTAGTTCAGAAACCACAAGCACTGTGTCTTCAGTCTGTAGTCCCGACTAGGCAGAGGAACTGAAAACTAAGCTGAACACCTTTCTGGATGTCTGCAAGTTGAACACCATGGGTCACAAGAGTTGGCTTGAGTGGGACAGGGCCAGTGAACAGACTCATTGGCGCTATGTAAAGTACACTGGCGATGCAGTAGCAGCAACCCTGAAGGTCATCTCACCTGAGAACTCTGTTCATTTGTGGCAAGCTGTTCAATCTTCCAAAGTCGTCAACGACGAACTGGGAATAGAGTCTCCCTTGTTGCCCTCTGAGAAAGCGTATCTAGAAACTCTTGTGGAGATGTACAAATATGCAACCAGTTGGGACACCTGCTGACAAGTTCTTTCAGTGGTGGCAGGAGTTGCAAGCTATAATGGTGTCTGTGAATTTATTCCTGGTCTAACCAACTATTGGTATACCGTGGCACATTTACATCGTCTTCGGATTGGTCCAGGAGCTCCCGTGCCAGTCCAAGAGAATCCCCGAATTCAAATAAATAGAGGCCAATTAGACCACTTTCTTGACTTTATAACGAGCCCCCATATTGTACACGATCTTCCTTCCAGATAAAAAGTTATTCATTTGTCTTTGGGGGTACAGTTACAGTGCCGAATGTAATTCGTTCCATGATTTCCAGAAGAATCATTGAGCAGTACACAAATTACTGTCTGGAGACAAACTTCCCCACTTTTAGTGAAAGAACAATGTTTCAAATCCTTTCGGCCTGCAGTGTGTTGGTACGAAAATCATTGCAAGGGTTGGATTACTTTGCTGCCAAAGTTGCAAAAGCATTTGATGACCTCATTGCTCTTGTACAAAAATTGGCATTCTTTGGTCCTAGGTGAGAATGGGAAAGAAAGATACTCATGGGTCTCAAAGCAGGAAAATTGTGTCTGAAGGGAGATTACAAGGTAATTAAATTTAATAGTTACATTAAATGATGCCTTTCATTTATGCTTATTGTGAAACAGGAACTAAGAAAAACTTGTTTTTACCAGTTTCTAACACCCAGGGTGAAGTAAGTCACATGCTTTGTCAGCGCATTTCTATTTACAACTCATTTGTTGCTACATTCTCTTAGGCCTAAAATGGCCTGCACCCAATTTTGTAATTTATTTACAATATTTTTTTAATTTACTGTAATACTGTGATACGAGGGCAGCAGGACTTTCACAATCCCTTCTGATGCATGAGGGGACATTTAGATATAATACCTTTCTGGTCATAATTCGTAATATTAAGATTACAGAGGAAATATAATTTGTATTATTTAGAATTCTTCACTGTAGTCTGTTTTTGAAATACTAGGTTTGTTAAAGAAATTCGTATGTTCCAGGTTCATGTTAGTGACGAGTCATGTGTTCCTGACCATTGCACTGTGTTTGCTTTGAGTGACCCAAGCGATAATTTCATGCATCAGAAACGTGGCCATGACCATACCGAGCACTGCAACCAGTGTGAGACCTTGGAAGGTTTGTTAGAAGCCATCCAAAGGAGGACACTATGGCTCAAATGAGGACCAGGATGCGAATCTGACCATTAACTTATGGAAAAGCCACCAGATATGGACCATCAGACAAGACCGTGCAAGAGTCAACATACTAGACTGGCTAGATGAAAAGATGTGCCTTATAACTAACGACTTGGCAATGAAGTTTCTATCTCAACAATACAGGGAGTCCCAGAGTGATTGGTTTGGGAAACGTGGTATATCATGGCACATTAGTGCAGTGGTTTGCCATTCAAATGGTCAGCTTCAAACTCAGTCATTTATCCACATTTTACAGCCCAGCAAACAGGGAAACTCCACTCCCATTCTTCTCATGGAGCATGTGCTACGGACACCGAAAACTGAACACCCAGAGATAGAGAAAGCTTACTTTCCACAAGACAATGCTGGCTGCTATCACTGTGCCATGACCATTCTCTCCATACCTGCCATAGAATCTTCAAGTGGCGTTTCTGTGGTTGCTGTTGACTTTTCTGACCCTCAGGGAGGCAAGGGTCCCACCGATAGGATGTCAGCAACTTGTAAATCCCACGTACGATTGTATATAAATAAAGGGCACGACGTCACAACAGTTGAGCAGGTGAAGACTGCAATCCTTTCGCATGGAGGTGTTGAGGGCGTAAGGGTTGCAGTAATTGAGGATATCAGTGAAGCACCAGCAGCTATTGAGCAGATCAAGATTCCCGAAATCAACAAGCTGAATAACTTTCAAAGTGGTGTGGAGAGTGTCATCACCAGACGAGCATATTGCATTGGAGAAGGAAGGAGAATAACAGAGAGAGAAGGAAAAAGAGGTAGTTTTGTTTTCTTTAGAGAATTAAAGTTCTATTTTTTTTTCCTAGAAGCAGCTTGAACTCTTCGAAAACAAGCACTTCAGGGAATCAAACACTTGATTGTAGCTATTTTTAAGCTTATTTTCGTTCCAAGTTTTTTTTTTTCTTTTTTCTGTGGAAGAGTCTTGCTTATTAAGGCAATTAAAGTGGAATTCTAATGGTGCAAGACTCCCAAACTAGATACGAATGTCTTTTTCAGCTCACTATTTACCTTCCCACAAGTTTGTCATGATAACAAAAACTGTATCTGTGCAATGTAGATTAAAAAAATATTTGATTTAAAAATACTATGGAAAAGTGTTATAAAGTTATAAGTACATCAACAGTGCCCATGTATAATTTACCTTATTTTCTTTCTCGTTAAAGGAAAATTTATAAGACCTTGCCTATTTTTCAGACTTGACATTCTGTTGGTTAAAGGAGACATTCTCCACAGGCGATTTCAAGCACCTTAGCAGCCCAATTCGGCAACTCCCTGTTGTCCTAAAAGCTACAAAATCAGCTAAAGAAGCCAACAACGATTTGAATTCGAAGGCAATCTACAGCTGCCCACAAGACGGATGTACAAGGGTTTTCCAGTGATATTCTGCAACGGAGAAGCACTTGCTGTTTGGTAAGTGCATGAAGTCTTTGGAAAGGGCAACAGTGATTGACCAGGCAGAGGAGGCCTATGCTGAGCGACTTCTTCAGGGTTTGGGCACCATTCCTTTGTTATCAGGAACAGGAACAACCTCAGCAAGAAAGACACCCTTAAAAGAAGGCTGAGCTCTCAAGCAGACTAAGAAGTCTTATAATTTTAACGAGAAGCAAAAGACCTACCTCAGCCAAGTTCAACATTGGGCAGGAAACAGGGAACAAAATGGACCCTGAGGTTGTGTCCAAGGAAATGCGGTGAGCTAAGGATTCCAATGGAAAACATCTGTTCACATTTACAGAGTTTCTTACTCCTCTCCAAGTGTCCTCCTTCTTTTTGAGGTTTGTGGCCAATGTTCAAAAACAAGCAGTAGGGGTTACTATTGAGGAGGATAACTTTGCAAGGGCAAGAAAGTCTGTCTTAAATACTTTACAATCGGTTCATCCAGTCATGTGCAACCAGTATGACTTGTGCGCCATGTACAAGGCAGGTACACTTGCTAAACAGAAGCTTGGTTTTTTACAATTTATCTGCTCCAAGATGGAATTGAATGTTCCTTGCCCACCTGTTAGGAGGAAAGCCCCATATATAGTTCTGTTGGACCAGCTGTTGCAAGGGTGCAGCTGCTTTCCTGGATTCAAGGACTAGGTAGCAAGGTTTGAATGTTTTATATATAACTTTTGCATCAAAGCTGGATAGCCAAAACTGAACAGACTGACTGAGCACAATACTGCTACAATGTAAAGGTATACCTGTACATGTCGTTTTTTGGGAAGAAGATTGTTTGATGTGAACCAAAGGGTCATTGTCACTCAGCCAGTGTGATTGCAAGAAATTTTGGTTGAATTTAGGACGAGGTCAAGTAATTATATCAAATTCAACCAACAAAACATATTGAGTAACAGAGTCCAAACTCATGAGTTTACTATTTATCACCTCCAGTAAGTAAATTAATTTGTTTCTCAGTATGTACAAAACTGATCAATCAAAACAAAACTTAGGAAAGTCGATTGCTCTGCCTGTAAGAAATACATGTTGCTAAGAAACGAGGATAATATATGCTATGTATAAAAAAAAATTATCTGACAGTTGTTTAACTCTAGTGCGTGACAATAGCAATTTTCATCGAAAATAGCCATGACTTCTGAAGCTCACAACTGAAGACTTTGCAATTACCCAAGCCTAGATGTTCGATATATTATTACACTATAACAGTGCCTTCTTTTAATAAAAGATTTATGGTAAAATGTAATATACTAAGGAATTATTTTTGTGCTTGAAGTTTCCTAATATATATGCATTTGTTATCGTGCTGAAAGTTGCAAATTTGGCCTCTTCTAAAGGCCATATAAAATTGTATTTATTTGTCATTTTGTGTAGTTAAATGATAAACAAAATGATAAAGTAATAAAGTTTAAAAGTTCATGACAATAGGAAAAACCATCTACCCCCTCGAGCATGTACCATGACCAGAAACAACATTTTGCAATTGAACTCTTTGGGCATTTCTCCAACAGAATCCTCCATGAACAGAAGCATGACAATGAGAACCATGTGGTACATAACGTATGACCACATTACATTCCCACCCATGATCAACTTCAATTGCATCATTACTTTGCATATTATGTGACAACATATCCCTAAACATACTGTTGTCAACATGTCCAACACGTACAGTACTAGTACCAAATTCCCCAGTTGGAAAACGATCCAAAAACACTCTAACCCATAAATTTGAAGGTGCATGACGACATATTTCCTTAACCATTTCATCAAACACTTTACTCAACACCAAAATCAATCTATTCATTGTAATACAAGATTCACCCAAATTCACATTAAATTTATGCACACTAGAAGTCACTCTTGACCTATCATTATAAACACTTTTGACAAAAGTTAATGCTTTCCACATCAATGTGACAAACAACATTAAATAGACTCACTATTCTGTTCACTTCTGCATCTGTAAAATGCAAAGGTCTCGCCTCCACTTCATGATCATGAGATCTCCAACTCATAATCCAGCTATTCTTTGAAATCTTGATGGAACCACACAACCAACACACCTTCAAATAAAACATCTGAAAATTATCACATGTACGAAATAGATATATAAAATCAAATCACATTACCTATCAAAACATCCGACAATCCTTATCAGCAATCATCCAATAAACTAACAACAGCAACACACAGGTACTTCCTTGTCCTCATTCATCACCACTCCATCACATAAATCTTCCCCATGTAAATAGATCACATTGGTTTCTGTATCATAAAATGAATTCACATCAAATTTTCAACCAGTAGGCATTCACTCCATAATGAATGTTTAACTTACCATATTTCTGAAATATTATATCATTCAACTTAACCAAAATTTGACAATTGCAGTCAAGCGTTGGCAACGTCATCGGAAAGCATTCTGACATGTCTGTGATAATCGAAATTTACAAGAAATCATCATCAAAACCCACAGTCGCAGCAACTTTCCATGACAACGAACAATATTGCTTATTTTCAACAATTTTATTTCAAGAAGCAATATACCACCTGGCGATCCATTTGATGTATTTCCTTACATACCAGAAGAAATTTCTGAGCATCATAAAGCTCTATGACACAAAATTAATAACCTACCAGAATACATAAATGTAAAAATAAATTCTATAGTGAATATTATCCAAAAACTCAGAGATTCATATATAGGTATAAAAACGTATCATTAAACTCAAGACAAGCAAATGAAGATACATCAGCAAATCATGAGATGGAACGAGATGTAAAAACAGAACGACAAAAACAAATAAATGTTGGATTCACTTGGCATACTGAGACAATTGGAGAATCAAGCCATCCAGCATACCAAATGCAGGACTCGGGTTATTCAGTTACAAATTTCCCTTTGAACAATATCATAAACTTGGAAGATACACTGGTAGATGGACAACCAACCGAAAACTGTAAAAACAAAAAAAAAGAATATACCACTCCCAATATCATTTGTAATGGTACGCAAGATACAGATAGATGCATATATGCCAATCAATCAATGGATGGTGCTCTAACATATGCAAACGATATACATTCCATAGCAAAAACAAATATTGGTATACATGATATTGCAGCAAAATCTATGAAAAAATTTATCCCCATTCGAATAACATTAAAATGAACCAACCCACATACAGAATTATTTAATTTCTATGGTAAACACTATTGGTCACATCACAAATAAAATTGTCAAAACGATTATTGTGCAAGCATCAATTTTCCAAGTGTGTGAAACAAATCCAGCTGCAAATACACCAAAAAAACAAATGTCGTCAAACTCATGAACACCATGATGCAAATCAAAAACGTTTCCATCAATTTTCACCGTCCTCTTTGATTAATGTCATGGTCTCCACACTCTTCAAAATACATACAGAATTTTAATCGATGTTACATTTTTTCAAATAAAGGCCATCCTTACATTTTTGACATTCCAAACAAGCAGCATGCCCATGAACAACTTTATAATAACTGCTTTGACGAAAGACACACTTGGAATCGATACTTGCATTGTAAATAACAGCTCTCACACAATCAAACTTTGGTTGCATCCCTGCAGGACCAATCAGGACATTCCACACAACAAATAGTGCCATTGTTATGTATAATATAATATCTTTGCCCATATGTCAATTTTCCAGCAGCAACATCGTCCTCTTGGGAAACAAGAGTCAACATCACCAAATCTCCATGAGAATTTTCATGCCTTACTGGGCTTCTTCAGGCAGAAAACCAAACCCCAATCACACAAATCCTTCAAAATAAAGGCAAACTCTGACAAACTCTGAACTCAACCACAACAATATATACTATTCTATAAAATGACTTGAATATTAACAATGTTACTGACATTGGTTGTCAAATCTTAGTACTGCGAATATTCATAAATATACAGTCAACATCACATTACATCAATTTTATTGAAATATTTACAAATAACTTCCCTAACATTTTTATTCAAAATCAGGCAAATTATAAATCCCTGTCACACAACAACATTCTCGATTTCAAAATGACTTTATGTTGCAACACTCATAAAGACTACCAACTCATAATAAATGAAGGATTTGCCTTTATAAAGTCCAACATAAAATGGTTTTCTCAATTTATTCACCTTCACCAAGTTAACATATTCACCAAAAATGCAAGAAATATAAATGAAGTCATTGGTTATTGCCATCTGACCAAATCCAAGAACCCAATACACCTGAAAGGTGTCAACAGCAAACACTTGGTTCAACTGGTGGAAACAAACATGTGGAATCTACTCATCTCCCTGGAGTACTTCCCGGAAACCAGAAGCTTCTACTTCAAACACGATAAACTGACAAAACTACTAACCATATTCACTAACCATACAAACAGACTATTTTTTTCAGGTACTTACCAAATAACATTCCATTATGACTTGTTGGTACCGAGTCTGTTACACATTTTTCAAAACATTAATCATCATACGACACTAGACTCCATCTTAAATCAATTATCACATACATTAAAATGAGACAACTCCAAATCATTAAACAACAAATCAACTATATTTGATACTTTGCAGACATTTCATTTATATGAAAGCCTTACAAATATCCCAGTCATTGACATCGATAACTTAGTCACACTGGCTTCACTGTCCACACAAATCTCAACCTCGACAACATGGAACAATTCAGCAAGGACAACAACTTCCAAAGTGAGATATTCTGCCGAGAATTGCAAAACTTGGTCAACTCTGACGACAACAACAATTAATCAAATTACCTTCTCACCTCATTCTCTGATGAACAAGACATCCCAAATACCACAAATTCCATTGCCTCCAACAAGAAACAATCCAAATGGATATCCAACAAAAGCAGAACTTCTGATGCAGGAGCAAGAATCATATTCAGCAACAACACAACAACTTCATCAACCTCCAACCTCACCGACCTCCAATCACCCCAGAACAAACTCAACTACCGACAAGTCATCACCACTCAACAATTCAACCTCAAAAAAAAAGAAAAACATCATGAGACACCTCTTCAACATCTCATCCGTAAGCATCTGAAACTAAGCCACAAAACTATGTAAACACCCTACCAAAGAATCCAAATTGAGCAGAAGATGTGTTCTATGGACATTGCTGTGTAAACTTCTCAACATTTGAGTTAATCGAAAACTTCAAGTTCTTGCAATTTGAAAAGAACAGAGCATACTTCTTAAAACCAATGAAAACCATTCAATTTGGAAAAATATACCAAATTGTGTTATTATACAATAAAGAACACTATAAGTGTTCTATTGTTCAACCAACTGATGTCTATATATAAAACCCAGTATGTTTTAGTCACGGGATGGAATAAACATCATTTGTTCTCTGAATTAGAATGAATTGATTTATTTCCTTGTTATTCTATGTAACTACAAAGGACTTTTATCTATCACCGTTGTAGCAGATTTGACAAACAATATAACACAAAAAGAACATTTACAAATGATAATTAACTTTAATACTCCAACTCTATCTAAATTATTATATTCTATGATAAAATTAGCTTGTAAACAAAACATTTACCAAAACATACTACTACTTTTCCCAAAACTTATTAGCCACAACGATTACTGTGCAAACCATTCATAATCAAATGTTAATTAAAAATATTCACATTCAATCTTGTGACGTTCATTGGTGTTCTCTTGCATCAACTTTGACCAAATCTGCTTGCAAAATCATCGAATGTCCACACAGTAACACACTGTAATCCCCTATCAAGTCAAGTCCATCTTTCACACTATCTATCTCATCTGCAATGATAGAATCCGACACCATCATTCCTGAAGCAACTATCTATATTTTCTTGATCAACAAAGTAATCATATCTTTTGTCAATTGTATACTTCACTCCATACTCACTTTTGAACTCATATCCAACTAAAATCAATCAACCAAAACAAAAAAATCATAAACATTTTATGATTTTCATCAACACCTATGGCAATTCCTCTCCCTCCCAATCCCCCAACAAGCACATTTTCTCAACCTACCTTAAACCATCAAAATTACTCACAAATTTCAAAACAAAACACAATATGAGCACAAATAATTGGGTAAAAACCCATCTTGACCCAAACAATCCCCCTCAATCAACATTCACATCCGTCTCTCTGCAAACCACTCATCCTTCGCAAAAACAATACAAATGATAATCATGTGATCACCTGACCGTCACACATCATCAGGAAGGACTTTGACTCAACCGTCTGCTGATTCTTGCTTCTTTCCGACCAAAACTTCACCACTGGATTCCTAATGTTGCCAGGAACATTTTCATCAAAAATCTTATTAAAACAAGCTGCAAAACCATGCCATGATGCTTATCGACTCTAGGGTTACTTGTCTTCACTTCTTTGGGCTCCTTTGTGTGAGCCAGCCATGCTGCAAGTCCCTGCCCACCCTGACCCAAATCGTTGTGCAAGACCACTTCGATATAAAGGATAATTTTTTTTTTCAAAGACCTTCCCCATGCTATAATCCACAATCCGCCATGCTGATTGGCAGTTAATAATTTCTAAGCAATCTGATTGGTTACAAATCAGGAATTGAGGCCCTTACACATTTACTATTAAGGCACAGTCAAGAGACCCAATATTATGTCAAGGGTGGTGGTGGATAAAAGAAAGCCAGCTCCACTATTTGATATTAAAAGAAAAAACGAACGGTATGGAAATCCTCTAACTGGTGATCTAGTGATAAGACCAACATATTTAAAAGTCCTTGAAGAGTACAAAAGATCTGAGAAGGTATGGCAGGACAACGTCCCAACTTTTCATGCCAAAGGAGATCGCAATCACCATACCTAAAATAGAATTGTTACTCTATGATGCTAGATATTATGAACTTCATTTAGCTGGTGGTCGTAGAGTAGGCTTTGTGAAAGGATCCAACTTTGTCAATTTGTTCAGAAGGCAAATGGAATAAAGTGACTACAACAGTAGATGTAGAATTTAAAAATAATATGGCTCCTTATGGAACTCCAAACACCAAAATGACAATAGGACCATTTGAAGATAAAATGCCACCAGGTTTATCTGACCGTGATCAATATCCGTTTCTTATGTATGTTCTATTTAAAGACAATCGATTTAGAACAAATTCAGGTGGATATATAGCTAAAATTGGTGGTTCAATCACAGTACTGAATAAAGTGAAAATGAAAGATATCCATATGAGCTCAAGTAGACTAATCAGTGCTCTTGTGAACAGACGTAATAGTATGAAAAAAATAGAACAAAACAATGGCACTTGTGTTCAAGACTATATATACGAAGCCTGTAAGAGTGAAGATGGATTCAAACGTTATAATAAAGGTTCTCTAACAGCAGAGATCAATAAGTATGTGGAAGATGATGAAGGAAAAAATATATCTACAACGGAGATTATCAACTGGCAAAATGATTGTCATACTAATGTATCAATATATGCACTAGACCCATTCTATACGACATTTATGGCTTCTCTGGCCCCCAGAAAAAATAGTGCGACAGTCCTTTTGTTTTATATGCAAAGACAACCACTGTAATCCCATTCTAAATCAACACCTGATCTCAAAAATCACCAACAGGTCTTCTCTAATCAAACACCTTGATCTGATACAGTGGAATTTGCAACAATCGTAAGAAAAACCATGAGCTGTAAAACAATTAAAGAATACCATAAAATAATAAATAGACAAGAAAGCATTGCTGACAAACATTTTTTATTGAAAAACGTCAGTGTCAAAAATTAAAAAGACTATAAAGACTATCTAATTGTATTACCTAATGGATTCAATTGCAAAGACACCATGATGGACGCGATGGGTATGTCAGAAACATATATTGAGTACTTCCATTATAATGGAAGAAACCAAATTGACGGATCCATAACATCTGATCTCAAAAATATGGTAACTGAAAATGATTATGACTTAAGAAAGAATATATGTGATCAATTATAGAAAAAATATCCAGTTGAAGCATTCACTTTCGATAACTAAGGACTCACATTGATAGCAGTAAACTTATTCAAACAAATATATGGATATATACCAAAATCAGATTACAATAGATATGTAACAACAATGGATGACTACCATCCAAAGGCACTACAACATACATCCTATTCTGACACAACATCTGAATTCAAATTGATGGCATTTGATAGTGCAAAAGATTACCCATCAGTCTTACTAAAGAACAAACATAATATACCGAATTACAATATACATAATACCATAGCAAAATTTGATGGAAAGCTGAAAACAGGTGAATACTATATCAACAAAACATGTGAAAACAAACCAATAATCATAGAAGCTGGATTTCATAGAAGAAACCTCATAGATTACCTAATAGAACATAAATTCATCAAAATATCAAATAATGGCAGATAAGCTAATTAAACATGTATTTGGAAATTTTTATGACTCTACTGCTAAAAAATTGCCCAGTCAGTTTATCAGATACCTTGGTACGAAATACAACAAAAGTAGCAAAGGATTCATGTCAACTAGCTATGATACTGTATGTGCTGTGTGGACAGAACCTCTGGAGAACAATGAAAAGGTAGCCATACATAGACACAATGATTTCTATCTCAGAAAAATCGATGTCAAAAGGAAAATGACTGAAAACTGTACCATTAACAGACATGTGATATCTGGCTCCATAGTCAAGCTACTCAAACTAATAGATGATGTATGTGGGAATGAGACTGAAATACATGAATAAAATATTGATGGTATTTATCATGTGAACCCCATAAAGAACAAAATTGATAAATTCACAACCGATATGATAGGTAAAGTATTCAAAAAGATTGGTGAATCTCCTTCTGATATAGAAAAGAAACACTTTAAAAAATTGACATCAATGAATACACTCTAGAAAGGGGCACTGGTACACTAGTTACTGGTGGTGCTGGTTGTGGTAAAAGCAGTAAGCTAATCAAAGATGCCCATGAAGGTACAAATCCTATTATATTCAGCTTTACGAATAAGGCTGTTGATAATATCAGAAATAAGGTCAATGATAATCTGAAAAATAAAGTACATACATTTGATAGCTACTTCAATGAATTAAAATCTGAAACTGAAAATCTGAAACTGCTAGCCAATAGGGATGTATTTATAGATGAGTTTTCTATGGTTCCTCTCAAATGGATGACTCTGATATATCACAGCTTTGTGGCCAACAACCTGAAAGTCAACCTATATGGTGACGCCAACCAGTGTGACCCTGTCGAGGGTAGCAGCAAACTAATATACGAATACAGTAGTAAGCACAAACAGGGAAAAATTGATAATTTTAGACCAATCAGATGGCTGGAAAATTATTAACCAATGGGAGTGCTGGAATGGCCTATCTGTGGCCGTAAGGGGGTACTTGTTAACAAAATTAATACTATTATACTTGGTTTTGGATGGGGCAGGAAGGGACCTGTAGCACAGCAGGCTCAGGCAAAGGAGTGAGAGAGCAAGGAGGAATCGGTGACAGGAAGCCATGTTGTTGTGGAAGGTGGAAGACGAGGAGCAAGTGTGGAGTCGAGAGAAGCATTGTGGTGACGTTTTCCAGTTCAGTTTGGTAAGATTTTAGGTGGAAATGTCCCCAGTGACGTTAGGAAGGTGATGGTGAAGTTTGTTTTTGGTTTTGGATGAAGTTTCGGTGGGTAAACCAGGCGAGAATGCAGTGGCAGTTTGCTGGAAGTCATTGCTCGGTCACAGGAACGGTCGAATGACAGGGTGATTGTCATTTGGGATTGTTGTCGTTGACAGGCAAAAGTGACTATGGTAAAGAGGAGGCAGGAAAGATTCAGTTCAAAGTGAATGTTTAATGAGGCATTTGACAGGTGGGCGGGAAGTGATGGGGTGAGCTTAAGGGAATAGTTAATAAGGCATTTGACAGGTTGAAGTGTCGATTGGGGGGGTGATTAACATATTTATAAGAGATAATAATGCGTTTGAGAATTTATTTGTACAAACATTAGGGATTTTGTGGAAGATTTGTTGGCTGGTGGTTTGACAATTTAAAGTAATCAAATGTAAGTTGATAAAGCGATTGTTTCTGGGGAGGTGGGTGAGAGAGATTAGTGTTTTGGATTTTTATTTTGTTTTGATCAAATGCTTTTAGCTGAATAATGGATTTGGAAATAAACGAAGAGTGAGCTGTGGCAATGATGAAAGACATGATCAATCTGTTGGTGGAAAAGATGCAGCCGGTTGTTTAAAAATTGAAGTTGCCGAGTTCGCCAGATGTGGAGGATGTAACTAATATAATAGAGAGTCTGAATTTGATAGCAGACTACAGTGTTTTGTTGCGATGACACTTAAACTGTTTGAATGCAGAATTGGAGAAGTGCATTGTGGAGAATAATAATAAGGACAACTAGTAAGTGATTGAATATGATATTTTTTATTCTTTTGCTATATAATATACACAGTAGTTGTTATGAGTGATTGATTTGGGTAAGAGTTGTAATATGTTTTTAAAATCAGCTAATTTGTCTACTTGTTTTAAAATCGAGTAACATAATTTAGACACAAATGGTTGGTGAAAGTTTATAATTATTTTTAAATGTTCTTGGCTTGTTGTGGCATTTGTTAAATCTGCTATGGTGTTAATGGAGACACATGCTATGTATTTAGAGATTGAATGACAGGGAAAATAAATGGTGTTTGCCCCATCCATCTACTAAAAGATATTGTATTTCGTATGAAGACATGATATTATTTAACAATACAATATTTATGGTGCTCTTTATTCTATAATAATGAAATTTATGGTATTTTACTCAATTAAATGGAGGTAGTATTTTTTTAAGTGTTTTTAGAAAGTACAACCTGTTCTTTTGAAATTGGATGAAGTTACTGTTTTTTTATTAGGTGGTAGGATGAAACATTTTGGCAACAGGATCCGAATAATAGTCGTGATGATGATGATGACATTGGATGTTTCGGCTGGATGTTCACATTTGATTGTTGGGTTAATTTTCTGTCATTTTGAGGCGTTTTGAGGGAGGAGGAGGATGTTGTCCGTGGTGGAGAGATGATGATTTTGTCCATTGTTTTTTCTTCTTTTTCGGAGTTTGAAAGATTAGTATTTGATGACATTTTGGTGGTGGTGCTGTTTGACTGTTCTGTGGTGTGGAAGGTGGTGATGATTGAATTTCCATTGGTGACTGAGATTCCTTGATGATATTGTTGTTGTTCAGGTGGAGAGGTGAAAAATTTGATTCATCGATGGTGTTTGTGATGATACTGTTGGACCGTATTCATTCAAAGATTCCATCGTCATTGGATATGAAATTAGTATTATTGTCGCTGCTGTTGAAGATTCTGATGTCCTGTAGTTCAGTGATGAATACGTCAGTGTTGAATTTGTTGTTGTTGAATTCTTCCATGTCGAGCTTGTGGGTATTTGTTCTTGTAATATTGATGCCAACGTTAGTAAGTTGTTTGTGTTGATGATCGAGGCATTTAAAAGATTTTGTTGTACGTTGAATCTGTAAAGTATCAAGTATCAAGTATTGTTGAATTGTCATTTAATAATTCTAAGTGGTTGCATTTAAGCATGTATGATAGATGGGCTGGAATGGAGTTCAATGCGAAGTGGTGATTGCTGTGTTGGGAAATATGTAGTAAAGTAGGTACGAAGAGATCATGATTAAATGTTATTGGAAATTCCCCTGTGTAGGATGGTTTGTTTGTATGGGCGATGAAAAGGTTTAGTAGTTTGACTAATTTGCTATGTTTGAAGTACAAAAAACTTTTTGTTTCTTGCACGTCTTGTAAGGAGATGAATAGGTTCCATACATTTGATTCTACAAGTTGAGCCAGGTGTTTCTTGCTGACGCATTTCAGGTGCTTTGTGTTTTTCGATTTTGTCAACAAACAATAACCAATAACGTCGTTGATATTTTTTCTGTCTTTTGGTTGGAGTATGTTCTCTTGGTTGCAATGTATGAGTTGAGAAAACCATTTTATGTTCAATTTGATGAAGTCATATCCTTGATCTATTATGATTTTAAAGTCTCTGTGAATGTTGCAACAGGTCACAGTTTGTTAGGAGAGTAAGTATTCGATCAATTTTGAGTTGTGAACCTGTATTTATAATAAGTGATAGAGAGAGAGAGTAATTGTTACTAAATATTCACATCATGTCAGTAGGGTTATTAAGTATTCGTGTTTGAGAAGATTATGTCAGTGTTATTTCATATTGAAATGAATTCATACAAAACAGAAGGTATATATCATGCTGGTTGGATTCCAAGTTTCTCAGAGTTTTGCTTTTGATTTAAGGGATGTGTGAGAGATATGTTGGTGTGATTGGAGTTTGGTTTTCTGCTCGAATAAGTCTAGTAAGGTATGAAAATTCTTATAGATATTTACAAACTTCAATATATGATGTTGATGTTGATTCTTAATGCTATGAAGACGATGTTGGTGGTGAAAAACTGACATGTAAATAAGGGCATTATGTGATATACAACAATTCGACTATTCATTGTGCTGAATGTCCTGACTGTCCTCCAGGGATGCAGCCAAAGTTTGATTGTGTGAGAACTATAATGTACATTCCGAGTGTCAGTTTTGTCAAAGTGGATATTATAAAGTTACTCCTGGCCATGATGCTTGTTTGGAATGTAGCCAATGTCAAGATAGGTTTTATTTGAAAAGATGTGCTATCGATGAGAATTCTGAATGTTTTTTGAAAACTGTGTGGAGTATGACACTTATTGAACATAATGTTAATGATCCAACATTTTTTAAAGATTATAAATTGATGGAAGCATTTTTGATTTACATTATGGTCCTTTTGAGTTTGACGACATTTGGATTTTTGATGTATCTGATGTGGGATTTGTTTCATAGAGTCAAAGAATGGATACCTGTATAATTGTTTTGAGAATTTTATTTGACGTGACCGATAGCATTTACCGTAGAAATTAAATAATTCTGTGTGTGTTTTGATTTGTTTTAATGTTTCTCCAATGGGGATAAATTTTCTAGATGATTTTGGTGCAATATTGTGTATACTGATGTTTTTTTTTTTTTGTTTTGGAATGTATATCATTTGCATATCTCAGAGTGCCATCCGTTGACTGATTGGCATCTATGCACCTATCTGTGTCTTGTGTACCCTTACAAACGGAGTTGGGAGGGGTATATCCTTTGTATGTTTTTTACAGTTTTAGGTTGGTTGTCCATCTACCAGTGTATCTTCCACATTTATTTTATCATTTGAAGGGAAGTTTGTAACTGAATAACTCAAGTCCTGCATCTAGTATGCTGGATGGTTTGATTCTCAAGTTGTCTTTGTATGCCAAGTGAATTTAACATTTATTTGTTTTGGTTGTTCTGTTTTTACATCTTGTTCCATCTTTTGTTTTGCTGATGCATCTTCATTTGCTTCTGTTGAATTTCAACATGATTTTAATGATAGGTTTTTATTCCCAGATATGAATCTCTAAGTTTTTTTATATTTATTATTGAATTTATTTTTGTATTTATGTATTCTGGTAACCCTTTGATTTTGTGTCTTAGAGCTTTATGATGCTTGATAATTTCTTCTGGTGTGTAAGGAAATACATCGAATGGATCACCAGATGTTGTTTCAAAGTGGTGTAATGCTTCTTGAAATAAAATTGTTAAAAATAAACAATGTTGATCATCGTCGTAGAAAGTTGCTGTGACTGTGGGTTTTGATGCTGATTTCTTGTAAATTTCGATTATTACAGACATGTCCGATTGTTTTCCAATGACGTTGCCAATACTTGATTGCAACTGCCAAATTTTGGTTAGGTCAAATGATATATCTCAAAATTGTGGTAAGTTAAATGTTTATTATGGAAATGAATATTTATTGGTTGAAAATGTCACATGATTTTTTTACGATACAGGAAGTTCAATCAACAGTAGAGATTCATGTGATGGCATGGTGGTGGGTGATGAGGAAGTGTCTGTGTGTTGCTGCAGTTATTTTGTTGGACGACTGTTGATTAGGATTCTTAGATGTTTTGAAAGGTATTGCTGTTATATCTTCTTATCATTTGTATATATCCGTAAAAACATATGTCATCATGGCACACTTATGTATTTCATTTAACATGCCTAAGTTAAAATAACAGCAATGAAATTATTTTTGAAGGTGTGTTGGTTGTGTGCTTCCCTCAAGATCTCAAAGAACAGAATTACATCGTGAGTCAACAATCTGAAGAAGACTGTTGCATTTTACAGATGCTGAAGTGGATAGGATAGTGAGTTTATTTGATGCTGCTCATTACATTGACGTGGGAAATGCATTGACTTTTGTTGAAAGTGTATATAACGATAGGTTGAGAGTGACATCACATGTATATAAATTGAATTTTAATTTGGGTCAATCTCATGTTACGATGAATATGTCGATTTTGTTCTTGAGAAATTTATTTGATGAAGTGATTGAGGAAATACGTTGTCATGCACCCTTGAATTCATGGGTTAGAGTCTTTTTTCATAATTTTCCAACTAAAGAATTTGGTACTAGTACTGTATGTGTTGGAGATATCGATATTAGTATGTTTATGGATATGCTATTGCATAATATGCAAAGTAATGATGCAATTGAAATTGATAATGGGTGGCAATATAATTTGGTCATAAGTTATGTACTGCATGGTTCTTGTGGTGGTTCTGTTTGTGACAGATCGACAGAGAGAAATGTACGAAGAGTTTGATTGCAAAATGTGGTTTCTGCTCATGGTAGACCTTTGTTGAAAAGAGGTCGTCAAATACGTTATGGGTTGTGTGATGTACATTCTAATGACGAGTTGTATGAATTGTGTTGTTTTTTTATGAGTTATCTCGAAAATGGTCTGTTATATAATCAGTTGTTGTGTGGGCATGATATTTCAGATTTGATTGGTCATGATTGATTTGCTGAATCGCATTGTGAAGTTGATTTGGAAGTTGGTGATGTTGTTGCATCTACACATTATTCTGTCACATACGAAAATTGGTTGAGGAGTTGGGTACGATTTGGTGGTCTTTTGTAATGATAATGGTGATGATGTGATCATTTATGATTCACGAACTGGTGATGATGGTTTTACTTTGATTAGATTGACAGATAAAGTTGTTTTTGTATGGTTGAAGGATGGTCATCATTCTGCTATTTTGGACATTATTAAATTTTTATATTAAGACAAAGTCAATTATTGTTGTAAATGCATGAAATGATATAGAAGTGTGTTTGACCATGTTTGTCTGTTGGCAGTGATGTGCATTAAATGTTATTCTGTGCATGATGATGAACCGGATGGAAGGTCTGTGCGATGTTGTGTTTTACAGAGAAGATTGCTTGAGGAATCATTTCAATCATATGTTGACTATTCACGATAAGAGAGGAGAACATCAGAAGTTGTTGTAAATTTTTTAAATATTGTTCTGAATGTTACTCTGTTGTCAAGCAATATGAATGGATCAATAATCATTGGCATTGCCACAATTGTTCTAGAGTTTATTGTGATTATTGTAAGGGATTTAAGGAAGAGCCTTGTTTGTGTTGTATGAAATCAATCGATATTGTTTCATCATTGTTGTTGCGTGAAAGAATCTTTTTTTATTTTGAAACACATTGCGATGGATTTAATACATGTTTTGAGGTGTATTATTGTGTTGTGAATGTCATGTGTAAATTATGTATGAATGAAGCGTTTGATAGTCGTGGAAATTGTGTTGAAATATTTTCTGGTGATTATTGTATGGATCGGTTTTGTGAATACATGGTTGAAATGAGTGAGAAATGCAGATGTGTTTGGATAGTTCATAACAGTGCACATTTTGAAGCTTTGTTTACATTGCATTGGTTCTTGACCAAAAACTCGAATGTGATTATAAATGGGAAATGTTATGGTATTGGATAGTTTGTTGTTTTTCAATTAATTTTTGAAGAAGTTACCAAAAATATTTGGATTGAAATTGAGTTATGAAAAGGGTTTTCATCTGTATTATTTTTATGATTTGATTTATGTCGGTGAAATTGTCAATAAAAAGTATTTTGATCTTTCAAACATAAGTTATGACAAAAGAATTTAATTTGACAAGTGGTATGATTCTTATAAAGGTAAAGAGTATAATTTTGCAGAAGAGATTAAGCAATATTGTTGTGATGATGTGAAGATCTTACAATTGTGTTGTATTGAATTTTACCAAAAAGTGAAAGAATTGTGTGGTGCAGAACCCTTTTTCAATGCTGCGATGATTACAATTGCTGTGTTGTCTGTGAGAATTTGTAAGTCTTTATTCATGAGAGATGGTATGATTAGAATTATTCCAAGAAAGGGTTATGGAAATAATGTTAATAAAATTATTTGTGCTCTTATGTGACTGAGTGAAATTGAGAAAGGAATTACAAATTTCAGATGGAGATTGGGTGTTGGATATGATCCTTAGAATGGAATTGTTTATCAGTTTCATGGTTGTTTTTATCATGGATGTGTGAAATGTTTTCCTTCCAATGGGTATAATGCAGTTTTACAGAAACGATTTGGATCATTGAATGAAAAAAAAAAATCAGTTGCCAACTGTTTGACAGTTGTCGAGAAGTGGGAGTGTGAATATGTCAGTGAGAGGAGGATTTCTGCTGCTGCTATGTGGAATGGCAAATTGATGTTTGGGAATAATTGTCATTTACGTTTGAGAGATCCGTTGTATGGCACTAGGGCATCTCCTGTTTGGTTCCAAAAGAAATGTGTTGGGAAAGAGAAAATTCATTATGTTGACTTTACATCATTGTATCCAAGTATGCAGAAAGATTTTAAGTATCCTGTTGGTCGGGATGTGAAGGTGTTGATTTCAATCAAGTTGTTGGTCTTGTGAAGTGTGATATATTACCGCCAAAGCATTTGTATTTTCCTGTTCTTCTGTTGAAAATCAATAATAAGTTATTATTTGAATTATGTTATTTCTGTGTGATGGAATGTAAAGAACAACATGATGATTCTGATAACGAGTGTTGAGTGGCATATGGTGTACTCTGGAAATTAGAAAAGCTTTGCAAATGGGATTTGAAATTGTGAAAGTTTATGAAATTTATAAATATGAGTCTGCAGGTGATATATTTTCATCGTTTGTCATGTATTTTGTGAAGTTGAAGCAAGAATGTTCTGGTTTTCCTGCTTGTTGTTATGATGTTGATGGAAATTTTATCGATGAATTTGTCGAGAAATTTGTTTGAGATTATCTGTAATGTGAAGGTGGTTTGTTGGATAAAACACTCATGTCTGAACCGAATTTTGGGTTACATAATATTGTCAAATTGATTTTGAATGCTTTATGGGTAACGTTTGCTCAAAATGAGGATAGAAATTAAATAGTTTATATGAAAGCATATGAAGAATTACTTGAGTTTCTTGTAAATCATGAGTATGAAGTGTTTATTTTGAGTTTGTCGACCATAATGTACTTAGATTGTCTTGTAGAAAGAGGAATGATCAAATTCCTTATTGTTCTGATACTAATGTTATTATTGCTAGTTTTGTGACATGTTATGCTATGTTGAGGTTGTACAAAAGGTTGATTGCTTTGCCTTTGCATTGTGTTTTGTATTATGATACCGATTCTGTTATTTATCATCCTCCTGACGGGAATGAATTCATCGAGTGTGGATCTTTCTTGGGAGAATTGAAAAATGAATTGAACATGGATGAACATATAGTTGAATTTTGTAGTATGGGACCAGGGTTTTATTCATATTTGACTAGTAAAAATGTTGAAGTCGTGCATGTGAAAGGATTTAAAGTAATAAATAATGGTGTTGATAATTTGACAAATCATGCAAGTATGTTTGAAGTTGTTTGTGATCGTGGGAAAACCATTGATGTGAAAAGAAATGAAGTTAGTAGAAGTGATAACTTATGCATTTCAGCGAGAGTGCTGAGAAATTTGCTTTTACATTTGATAAGAGAATTTTGCTGGACGATTATTCTAGCATTCCTTATGGGTAATTGTTGTAGGAGAAGTTTATTAAGAATGTTACTTTACCTTTTTGCCATCCTTTTGTCATGAATGTGTTTGGACCTTCTCAAAGTGGTAAAACATTTTGGATAGAAAAGTTGTTTTGTGAATTGGATGGACTGATTAGTGTGCCTATTTTTTTTTGTTACTTGTATAACAGACCTTTTCAAGATGTATTTCACAGAATTAAAAATCATGGTGATAAGAGAAAAGTTATTTTTATCAATTGTACCGGTTGGTTGCCTGACATTCATCATATTTTGTCAGAACATGGAATTGACAAGTCATGTTCATGTCTGTTCGTATTTGATGATCTCATGTTTGTGGTTTGCAAAGATAAAGAGAAATTTGATAAGTTATGTGGATATATCACGAAAGACTGTCATCACTATAATTGTAGTCTTATACTTGCATGTCAGGATTTGATGTATAAAGCTGAAAAATTGAGAATGATTTTAAGTAACAGCAATTACATTGTGGTTTTCTGAAATATCGGAGATGAACATAATTTATATCACATGTTTTGGACTTGTATATTATCCAAAAATAGTGTAAAAGCTATAGCACAAGATGTGTTTGGCAAGAATAATTACGGTTACATTGTATTTGATAATGTTCCATTGTCACCAAGTAATGCAAGAATATGAACTGGTATATTTGAAAATTAACCTTTAATTGTGTATAATGATAATAAATCTTAATTTATAAAAATTATGACATTATGGTTTTGAATATTTACAACATTGTTGTCCATTTTATTTTGACAACGGAGCATCTTGATGTTGATTACCGAGTATATATTTTGGCCATTTTCCTTCAAAAAGTGTTTTGAAATAATTAAGGAAATGTTCATTCATGGAAGAATTATCAAGAGAATGAATTTAGGGTAGAATGGAAGTTTTGAATTTGGATGAAATTAAATAGTATATGGACCACCACCTGCATGTGAATGTGTTGGTGGATTGCATGCAATTTTTGAAAACTGTTTCTATGCTTATGTTGCATGCTGGATATAGTATTGACTACGTCTTTATATGAGGAAAGTGGCAATGCCAAAGAATCCATTATTTCATATACGTGTTGGTTTCCATGTATTTTGTGGTGAATCGCTATCCAGTGCGTTCCTGATTTTGAAGATGTGTCGGTGTTCCAAACCCAATTTCAATCGCATTCATCTGTGTAAGGATGATGATCAGCTGGATAAACTCACAAAAACTTTGGAATTTCGAATTTCGACGGCAATCATTCCAAATCTGGGGTCCATAATGGAATTTCTCTAAATTGTTTTTCGGAATAGTTATGATTTTTGACATGATTTTTTCATATTTTTCTTGTTCTGTATTTTGTCAATCGACCATATAGCGATTGCTTTTTTTGTCATTTTGTGGAATATGTTTTTGAGCTTTCTCCTTGCTGGTAGTAGTCACTGCCACCATTGTCATCATCGTCACTAGTTTATGGAGTGCTTATTGAACCAGGTGAAATTGATGCTGTTGCCTGATGAATGTTTCTGTTTTCAATGTAAGTGGTGGGAAATCCATGATATTTTAAAAGTGTCGCGACCAATCTGATTGTTCAGGGGGTACAGTGTAAGATCCCGATTTCTTTAAATTTTTTCCAAAATGGTGAATGACATCTTGAAAATTGGCATTGTGTGTTATTCCCTCTGGAAATTTGATTTTACCAGACTTCGTCGGTCGTATGCCTTTTTGTAATTATCTTTTTTTTCAGTTTTTCTTCACTTAAACTTGTTTCTTTTTGATGTGTATATATTATCTTTTTTTTCTTTGTTTGCTGTCCTTGTGGTGATGGTGGTGGTGGTGGTCGATCATCATTATTGTTTCCTGCTGTTGCTGCTACTTCTGGTGGGTGTCCTGTTGTTTTGTTTTTATAATTCGCTACTCTGGATATCAGGGTGTCTTTGTATACATTTTGAATTGGATCGCCTGCTTTGTATTTATTAATTTTTTCTCTATCTTCTTGTATTTTGTATAATTCATCATCAGTTAATTGAGATTTTAATTTCTACACACTGGCATTTTCTTGTAATAATTTTAATAGATTTTTTATCTGTGCTGGATTGATTACTTGCAACTTGTTTACCAAGTCAAACATTGTGATGAAATGACAGAGATTGAAATGCTCAATGAAAACATTTTTAAGAATTTCATGGCCTTTTGTACTAAATTATGCAAAATGACATTTTCTATCAAACATAATTTCTTATCGTGTTGGTTCAGTTTGCGTTTGGACACTTTTTTAAGTAGCATATGTTCCGATTTGCTTGTTTTTAGTGGAATGTCCTTTTTTAGAATTGATTCACACAATGATCTTAATTTGTTCATGAATGAAGTCGTCAATAATGTCAAATGTTTGTCGGGGTGTGATTGTAAGAAAAGTTTTAACTTTGTTGTGAATTTGGTTTGTCTTGAGCCAGTCTTGTTTTTGTTATGAAGTTGAGATTTCAAAGCAGAGTTGAACATTTTGAACCACATGTTTGTCATTGCAGTTCTTTCATTTGGATTGTCAGAATTGGTTGAATATTTGTTCTCTTTTCTTCTATGTTGTTGTTCTTCTTTTTCTTGCGGTTGATATTGACTGTCGATTTTTGTTGGGTTATATTGAATATAATGATGATAAATCAGAATCAGAATCCATTTCAGTGTTTAAAGAGTGATGGTTGTGGCCTTTTAAATTATTTTTGACTGATGATGATGGTGGTGGTTGTTGTGGAGAATTTTTGGAGATAGGATGCTGCTGTGAATTTTTTTTTTTTCATTATTTTATTTTATCTAAAAAAATCAAAAGCAAGCATGCGTTGTTTTTCCTGAATGAATTTTATTCGTATGAACACACCAGTAAGAAGAAGAAAGAAAATTATATTTACATGATTCAATTTATTGCCTTTGATTGTTTTTATACTTTTAAAATTACATGTTTGGGTAATCTGTTTTTCAAAAATGAAGGTTGTCTGTTTATAACCTTCAAACTGTGTAACCAATACTGAAATGGTTGGTTGACGAATTTTCTTTGAGGTAAATTTATTAATCATCTTGCCTGCAAACATTGACGTTTTTGGATATTTTTTATTCCATTGGTAATGGATGATCAGTAGGTAGATCATTTACTTGTAAGGTGTGGTAAAAAATCCAAAATTTACATCTTGATGGAAAAATCCCACATGGAAGGTTTGGATTTTTTGATTTTGGGTGTTATATTGCACAGTGACTCCCAAGGGTACTTTGGTGTTTAATGGCAACACTTTTAAATTGCTGTCTTCCATCATGGGAATTTTGTATGCCATGTATGTGTATTCGTCTTTGTAGTTGTTGTAATCGAACAGTAATTCTTGGTTGTTGTTTAGATGCAAAACCCTTCTTAAATGAAAGTATGCTTGTTGTGAGTTCATTATGGCCGGTCCCCTTTGTTGCCTGTGAATGGTTATGTGGAAATTTGTCAATCCTTCCTAACCGCAATGAGTTGGTGGAACGAAAGGGTCTCCATTGAAGTAATCTTGTCTGGTGGCAAAATACACGTATAAGTAGGGTATTTGACTGTTGAAGACGTCAGTTATGTCTAATTTTCATGAATTTCTGTTGTGTGGTACCATTTTGACTCATATTTGGTTGACAAATACCTGTATGACATCACCATCTTGTTCTAAAAGTTTGTTGACAGTTTGCTGTAAATCTGCTTTTGCCATTACGTATGAGGTGCACGTAAAAATCTTATAGTTTTATTTGTACATTGTCTAGTTTTCCTAAAAGTGCCTGTTTGTAAACATCCGATGCTAGCTCCCGTATTTGCAGTCATGTGATGAAACGCAGATGCTGTGGTGTCGTAGTTGAATTCACTACTGGTTAGTATTCTTCTGTTGCTACTTTTGTTCCACCTGAACGATATGCTCTGGCTAGAGGTTAGGTACTAATCGCCATCGTAAAACACAGGCATGATCATTTTGTAAGTGACAAATCTGGGATCGGCATTCACCACGCTAGTTTGTTCTTTGTTGGCACCGGGTCTTCGAGTGTTGTCAGCATGATCATTTGTGGTCACACTGTGTAAATAGCTCATTTTTACAGGCACATCCAACCAACCCATTGTCACTCCAGCTAGGTTGGTATGCATGGCTTTTTTTTTCAAACAAGATATTAATCATGTTTGAAATTTCAAGGTTGTTGGTATGAGATACGGTGATGGCAACTCCATTTATCAATAATTCAACAGATTTTGACCATGTATTTAAGGGGGAGGGATGAAATCCACTATGGTTCCCACACTTAATTTTGCATCGGCTTGTGTACAGAGAGAAATTTTGGCGGGCAAATAAGTGTCTTGAATTTTCCACAACATGCCTGTTGTGGATTGCCTTCTGAACGAGAATGTGTCAAAAGTCGCTCCATCTACTTTAACATGTATCCAAGTCCCTTCCACAATTGAGTCATTGAACAGGATGTCGTCAAACATAGTCAATGGTTCCGCAAATGATTCTGGTATGCCATTTATCGGTTCTTGGTTGCTCTTGTCCAAATATTTTTCTCGCTTGATTTCAATTGAGGAAAGTTTTAATTGTTTTCTTGTGCATTTATTAATTTTGATATTTCCATTGAACGAGCATTGTTACCTGTATATTGTTGTGCTAGAGTATCCACTTTTTTCTATTTTTTTTTTTCCTTTTCTCTCTCTATCTATTTCTTTGAAGTGGGATGATCAACCAAATCAATTTCTCAGTTTTGCTTGAATGTTGGGGTCGATATTAGCATTAGGATTTTTTCTTTTGGATTTCTCTTGTTGTTGTTGTTGTCATTCAACTGTTGCTGCTGCTGCTGATTTTGCATTTGAATTGCTTTTCCTTGTCTATCGTGTTGGAGATGGGGAAAACAAGAATAATGTTGTTGTCATCTTTGCATTATGTCACTCAATGTGTCTAATATGTTGTCGGGAACACCTTCGTATTTATATGTCTTTGTAAGACTTTCAACGTAGGCAAACCATCGGTAGTGTGTTTGTTTGACTGCAAGTATTTTGCTTTTGCTGTCTACCTACCACAAAGTGTTTGTGGTTTTGCTGTCCTCCAATGTATTTGTCCATTTTGAATTGTTTGTAGTGACCTTTCAATATGTTTTGGTAAATTTTATTCATTGTTTTTTTTTTTCAATGTAAACTGATTGTCAATTCCACGTTTTCTTTGCCGACCAAATCACGGCCGTTTGTGTACTCCAACTCAAATTCTACTGTTTTGATGATTTCCGAGTGAACATTTATAAGAAATGATGGTAATTTAAACCTGTCACATTTCACCATGTCATTTTGATTGATGACCATCAGCAAATGTCACTGAAATTAAAACACTTGCAAACAGTTTGGGTCATTTGTGAAATTACCGCTTCCGCTCACAGTTTCTTCACATTGCTTTCCAAATTGTCCACCAGGCTTTTTGAAAAATCCAACTTGCGTTTACAAAATAATCTGAAAGAACCTTGAACATAGGTAAACCTATAGTCTTCCAATTGCACTGTTTTTCCTTCTTTTTCTTGTAAGGTTGTCGTGGAAGAGCTCAAAATGTCTGCAGACAATGCAAATTTTTTACATACCATCCTATTTTTTCTCATATTGCAATTTAAGGGATAACATATTTTTTCAATTTCATTTAAAATTTTATTTGCAACCGTTGAAAGAAGCCATTTTAACGTTTTTCCAACTGCTATACTGACTTTGGTGAATGATCTGCTGCATTGATTCTTTGTATATTTTGATCTTTGTTTGCGACCACCACCAAAACCAAATTGATAACCTCTCAGCAAATTTTCCATGCGTGTCTTTTGTATCGGAAATGCTGTACCACCTTTTTGATATCTTATAAATTGACTTATTTTTGTTTCCTCTTCTTCTTCTTCTCATTGACAACATTTTTAATTATTGTAAATATTTAGCATTTACCATTTTGTTGGCCACCCACAGAATAATTCGACAACCAGCAACTTTTGCAAGAGTTTTTACAATCGCTTTGGTTTGTGGACTGAAAAGATGACCACCACGTTGTGTTCTTATTCTTCTTCTTCTAATATATCTCCTTTTTCTTCTGCCACCCACCAAAACTCTCAAGAGTGGACCAAGGAAACCGCCTTGTCGATATTTTATGTAGCATCCTTTTTTCGTTATCATAGGCATTTGTTCTGGAAAAAAAAAGCAGAATTTTCATCTGAACTTGGACCCCTTGTAGACGATGTTCAATAAGACTTTGCCACTGTCAAATATGATTTTCTCTCTATTTATCCAAAATTTGTAAATGCATGCTGCTGATCATTAGGGAAACAAGCTTTCTTTCATGATTGACTGGTGAATAGGTTTTCACCATGTGATCATCTTGTGGATCTTACCATTTCATCGGGGCTATCAGCAGCACTCGCCTATGTTCGAACCTGACAGTCACGTGTTCTATTTTGTCAGAATCAAGGAACGTGAAATTCAGACCGGCACTTCTGTCCACAATGTATTGACCATTTACAACGCAGTATTTGACAGCTTTCTTAGACATGGAATCCCTTTGCTTTATCATAACTTCCTTCTCAACACCAAGCACAAAAGCAAGACCATCGCTAACATGTAACTT
This sequence comes from Heliopora coerulea, assembly GCA_030142905.1. NCBI lineage: Eukaryota > Metazoa > Cnidaria > Anthozoa > Scleralcyonacea > Helioporidae > Heliopora > Heliopora coerulea. The sequence continues at coordinate 447,507 of JASJOG010000216.1, forward strand.
TATATCAACATCCAACATAGGATAATTGGTGTAGATGCTTTGACTGGATTTTCTCCATCGGTTGATTGTACTGCCATCTATTGCTGGACTTGCGGTCAGCAAAAACCAATATTCAGAAAACACGTTGTAAGTCAACTATGCGGTTTTGTTTTTTTTCCAGAGAAAATCTCATGCCCAATTGTTTGACGTGCTTGTTCAAAAGGTTGTACAACATTTTGGCATTGTAAAACCTGTGAGGTACGTGGACTGTTTCAAATTCCAAATGTACACTGCTCGTAACTTTCTTTCCTGCTTGGTCTTTCACAAAATCCTTTACAACCATTTTGAAACAAAAATAACATTTCTCTTTCGTCATTTTATTCATGTCAGACAATGTCGTGGGATAAAATATTTCATTAACCAAAATGTACGTATTGCTATCTCTTGCATCGATGGCAGGTTTGATTTCCACAATTAAATCATTCATGGTATTTGTCCTGTAACTCAAATTCTGATTGTGACGATGACAACTATACTTCTTTCAATTCTTCCAAATAAAATGTTCCCTCCAATGGTTCACCTTGCAAATCTTTCAAAAAGTGACCAGATTGGTCAGATAAATCTTGCTGACGACAAATGTTTCTTTCGACCACTGCTGAGTACTTCTCTTTGCAAATGAATCTTTCAGGTGAAAAAGCTAAAATCGAAAAAACTTCTGTATAGAAATTATTTTGGTAGAATGCCCTCCTACCCCTGCACAAACCCCTATGGGGACTTTAATTGTAACGCTTGACTATCGCATCCAAGAACGTCATGTAAGTGCCGACGTCGGACTTGTTCAACACTTTGACAACTTTCTATATCATCAATTTGAGTTGACTGATCAATGCTTTGACCATTGTGGCTTTTATATATCGATTCTGAGTGGAAAAGACCTTACATCATTTTCTATTTAACTTATTGAACCATCTGATCTGTTGAAATTCCATTCCCAATCCATATTTTTCCCAAATCACCATATTTTTCATTGTGCAATATAGCAATAAACTTGGCATAAGTATTGTTTGCCAATTTCATTTTCATGGGCTTGACCCACACAAATCTACTGTACAAATCGACAACCAACAAATATCTGTACATGTGATTATACCCTCTCAACTTATTCATTTCAGCCAAATCCATCTGCTACTGATAATTTATGTTGACCACTTCAGTTTTCAACCATCTATATCTACATCTTGCTCTAGACAAATATCTATAATGTAACTGTTTGTCTTCATTTAATTTTTCTCCTTTTAGTAATCTTGCAAATCTTTTCACATCATCTTTGTTTATTCGAGTTATATCATTTCTTTTCTTTTTATTACTATTATCTTAAACACCACATATACATATATCTCTTCTTTCTTTTCTTCTTCTTGCTTGCTTGCTTATTTGTTATCCAGACATGGGAATATCACACTTGTCAACTTGCATATACGTCATCATCTATCAAAAATAAGTAATTACTTTTTTTTTCCTAGATTTTAAAGCATTTTCATAACATCTGTAAATATCTTTCAAATAATCTTTTAACATTTCTACATTGCCAAGCATTAAGTTCACATCAACATCGCTATCAATTAAGTTCATCTGATTTTTACAATTTTCTACAGCCATTCTCAAATTATCAATCAAATTATCATTCTTATCCTGCTTAACAAATTGTTCACATAAAAGAATCTAAACGTTTTTTCATGTATACGGAATTCAACCTTCCATCAGTCAGCATTTCATCACCAGAATTATCCAGGACTTCAACACTCTCTTTGGATTTTCTTCTTGTCGTTGCTGACGACAACGATAAGGAGGAGGAATGAGTTGCTGGTGCTGATGGAGATGAGTCATATTTGGCATTTGGCATTGTAACTGGTCTCTGGCCATCATCCCTTCAGAGTTCGTCTTTCAACCTTCTTACAATACATGCACTGCTTCTTCCTTCAATTTTCATGGTGAAGTATTGTTTGCATTCTCTGAAGCGACAGTTGCACAAGCAGTTGCTTGTAAAGTCCGCTTAACAACAGAAGAACAACTACAAAATATACGCATTACCAATGGCAAGATCCTACAAAAAATAAAATATATACTTTTACCACTTGTGCGAAGTATGTACGAGTGAATAATATGAACAGAGTTGATCAGAAAGATCAACACCGCCCATATTATTGTTGTAGGTTACAATTACTTGTGGTTTATTTAACTTCTGGCTCAGGGGTGTTCCTTTGCCGACGCTGAACAGGAACATCAGATTCCTTCAGACAGGCATTGGTTGAAAGCACTCTGACATCTCGTTTATCATGCCATTGGGTATCAACCAGGTTGGTCAGGCCTTTCTGAAGAACCTTTTCTCCTGGCTTCAGCTTACTCGATGGAGGTGGTGGGAGTCCTTCATGCTTTGGTTTGACCGTCCCACATGTGTGTGTTTTTGCTCATCAAATCGACCAATAATTTTGGTGAATTGAAGAAATTATCAAAAAGCACATGATGGAATTTGTTCCAGTAGGGTTCAGTCATACTCGTCACGACATAGTAACCCAAACCATTCTCCATAGAGTGTTCACCATCCTTGTCCTTCCCCAAATACACCTCATAATTCAAGGCGTATCCATTAGCCGAATCAGCAGCCATCCAAACTTTGATGCCATATTTAGTTGGTTTCGTGTGCATATACTGTTTGAAAGACAGCCTTTGCTTGTAACCAACCATAGCCTCATCGACTGACAAGTTCTTTCCAGGACTGAACAACTCTTGGAACTTTGTTATCAAGTAGTCAAGAACCGGTCAGATCTTGTACAGACGATGATAACCATCTTCACCATGTTTTGGCTAACTTGCGCTGTCATTTAAATGCAAATATTTGCTAATTTCAAAGCGATTCCTCATCATGATCTTCTTTATGTCTTTGTTACCAAGAAACACGTCAGAAGACCAATAAAGGGCTACTCATAGGAGATAGTTGATGGCCATCATGATCACAACACCAAGGTATGCTCTCATTTCCGTACTTGTGGTATCAATCCAATAAGCAAGATTCTTGGCATTGTTTGTCAACTTTTGACAAGCGTAGTGGTTTGTCTCTTGAACTATCCTATCAATAATCTTGTCACCAAACAATTTCTCAAATAAGGATAGGGCAGACGGATTTTCTGGCAGCTGGAAAGTAGGTCCTGTGGGAGAAACAAATGCTTCAACTCTGACATTGCTCGAAGATAAACTCCAAGGTTGAGACGTGTCTGATCTTTCACCATCACTTTCGTCGCTTTCTTCATCATCTGACTCAGAAGTAAGGCCTTCAAAATCTATATCAGAGATATCCCCTGGATTTTTGAATCCAAAGAAGTCTTCTTCTTCATCAGATTCACCAAAAACATTGTGTAACTGTTGTTGGTTCATGACTTCTCGTGTGGCATGAAATTATTCACACGAAGGAAAATCCTCACAGAAGCTTTGAAAATATATGTAATTATGTGCACAAGCTGAAAAGTGATTGGTCAATACTCTTACAATTATTCAAAACAAAAATAAAACAGAGAGGAGTAGGTGAAGTGAAAGTTATGATATTTTTGCGGCTGGCTTAGGGCAGTGTGGTAAATAAAGGGCTAACCAATTGCAACACGAATGCCTTTTGAATTTCTCTCCACCATACCTAAACAAATAAATCATCAGTCTGTGAAAATACACACAGCATTCTTTACAATTAAAAACAGCATGCATAACTCTTCTCAAATAAACGTCGTTCATAGATCTCACAACATCTCCCCATTTCAATCCCAAAGCAATCACTTTTTTCCTAAAACAAGGAAGTGCATATGGAAAAACCAAAGACATTTGAAACCAACTTCTATGACCCAACATTATTGGAATCTCATACCACGTACCCAAAACTTTTACCAAAGAAATATGAATATTTTTTACACAAATCATTCTGTCACGTTCCCAATTGAAATTTCTAGTCACATTGGTGGGTTCTTGAGCATCACCAACATACGTTTGATTGCAAGATTTCCAAAATGTTTTCGGTTTACAAGAGTAAAGAGCACGACATGTATAATACAGCATAATCAACCCAATATCATACAGTCTACATTTTAACAATACCGACAAAGCGAGAAGTGCATACATCATATCACCTCTTAGCTTTACTTTTCTATATCACTTTTTTCCTTCCCACTATTCTTTTTCTCAGAACATGTAAATCAATCAAACAATCATCCAACTTATATAAGAAAGCACAAACAAAATTTTCATTATCAATTGTCACTTGTCAACTGGTTCATTAAACATTCATCATCCCTTGTAATCCACTTCATTATCTATTCACACTCCCCTTGTCAATTGATTAATGAAATATTCGCTTTGGATTCCATACAACACCCATTTGAAAGTTGTAAGAACGAAATCACTATTTTACATCACTAAATGAGGGGTACGTATTTGAAGTCCCTCATGTTTGCATAGGATGGATCGGAATGTTTGATTGTTTTTGGTCTTTTCCCATTTGAGGACGAATCGCTTGTTGAAAATGAATCCGCATTCCTTTTCACATTTGTCATTTTTGTCCTTTGGTCTGGAATACATGTCCGTTCTTCTAGTTCTTCTTCAGCAAGTCCAGCAAAAAAAACATCATTTTTCTCCAATTGTCCCAATGGATCTTCAATGTGGAAATGAATGTATTTTTCAAAATCCTGCTGCCATTAGTTGTCAAATTCTGACGTTGGAATCAGATCACCATGGTCAAACTCCATGATGTCTTTTTCCACTTTTTGCTGTTGATAACTGATGGTCAAACATCATTCGCAAAATTTGGTGATCAACCATTTTTCAAATGTTTCTGAAAGAATCACCATGATTGTGTCCTCGCTGTACTTTCGATCTTTCCATGTGTCCAGACTATCAGCAAGATTTCTGAAGTCGGGTATGTCAAGATCGATGCATCCATCTCTCATAAATCATTTGGTGCTGTATTTCACATCCAAATATAACCTAAATGATTCTGACCTAAATAATTTGCATGTTTTGTGAGTTTTGTTAAAACATATTTGTATACAAATGTGTTCTAATAAGTTACCAAAGTCATAACCATGTTGGCACTGATTCTCTCATAAAGAGTATACATTTTGAAAAAAAAATAAATGCATTTGAAGTTCGACGATTGAATTTAAGATCTTATATAATCACTTTACCTTGTTAATCATCTAATTAACATTCTCTTCCTTTGTCATACATCAAATTGGTATTCATTTGAGTTGTCAACCGCTTCATTAAGTATTCACTTAATCTTATAAAACAACTGATTATCATACATCAAATTGATATTTATTTGGGTTGTCAACTGCTTCATTGAGTATTCACTTAATTTCTTCATCGTCAAGCCTGCAGGATAATTTCGTTTTTCTTAAAAAACAGTTTCTTATTTTCATTTTCCGTTCCCTAACATAAAACTGTACCATATTCTTCTTGTCGAATCAACCTTTTCACCTCCTTTCTTTTCTCAACTTCATAATATTTCAATGTATTTCATGACATCTTGGAGCAATATAACAAAACTCTTTGAATTCGCACTTCGCTTTGAATTTAAAATCATCTGAACAACTCTCATAACACTGAAATGTCTCTCCCACTTCACCATTTTGTCTAACATAAACAACTTTTTACGTTTCCATCCCAATTTCTCAAAAAAAAGAACATTCATTTTCACCACTTTCATTTAAATGACCAGCATATTTTTCTTCTCCTCTTGCTCAATCTTTTTTTTAACATCATGCGATAATTTGTTCATATGAAGAAAAGATTTATATTCTTTCTTTGAAATTGCCAAATTTTCCCCCATATTTTTTTCTCTATTTCAATTAACTAAAATCATGATGAAAAACCAATATTATGTATGTATATATATATGTATACAGGGTGGCCCAGAAGTCTTCGGCCCGGTAAGAATTTATGAAAACTATGATAATATTAATACAATTTATTAAAAATGCGATAATATTAATCAACAATTCAATACATACAATCTGAATAAACAATTTAACCGACGTGCTGTAGCCATTGTAAATAATGTTTGACAAATTCTTCCACTTTAAATAATCTTAAGCAGTGACAACGCTATGACGTCACAGCCTAGTGAGGCTCTGCAACTGTCATTTCGTGAGAGCAACTCATGGACTTTCTAACCACAGCAGCACAAGGCTCAATTAATTCATTTGTCTTCAGGACACGACTGGAAAGCAACCACTCTGAAAAACCTTCACGCCAGGAGAGCCTTCATGCTGGCCACAGCACCAAGGAAATCATTGAATGGTTCAAATATCCTAAAACCACGGTGTATGACCTTGCAAAAGCATAAAAAGCTTGAGACGAGAAGGATCATTTCACACCAGATCGCAAGGTTCATGAGTTATTTGACTAATCAATAAGATGGTTTTATTCTAATTCAAATATTAATTATGAGCCGTGCCAAAGACTTTTGGGCCACGCTGTATATATATATGTATATATATATATATATAACATAAGAAAATGATTAAATTATCACACTGTATTTATCATTTTAAATGGATGCAACCTTTTTTTTTTTTTTTTTCATTCTCATTTTTAATAACGCTCTGTCACGTTCAATGTTTCTGTCTGTTTAACCCATTCGTCCATCACGTCCCACAAAAGTCGTTTTTCTTCTCCAACAACAACATTCTCAGGACCCACACGATTGTAATATCTTTCTTCTTCTTCAACAGCACAATCATCACCACATCATTCCATTCAAAGTCATATGCATAGCAGGAGTGGCAAACACTTTCTCATAAACTCTCCTCAAAATTACTTTCCTTTTCCCATTACACAAATCTTTGAATTCTGAAGGTGATATGAAATCACTTAACTCCAAACGTACAGTTTTTCTGAAACATCAAAGAAGTCACCATCATCATCATTACTAATAAACCCCCACTCATATTCACCAAATTCGAGAAAAAAACAGCCATTTCATTATAATTATAAGCATTGTCAAATTCGACCCATATTGCAGCAATACGGCCCTCCACAAATTTCACAGCATTCTCGTTACATATCATGCTTCAATTCTCCACCATCATTTAACAATGCATTCATCACCAAGCTAATATCCAATCCATTTCTCAAACGCAAAGCATGAAAAGAATGTCTAATCTTCTCGTTCTCTCCTTCACTTCAAACCTTTGCTGAACATACACCAAATTTCAAACTCCACATAAGGTCGGTCCACAAGCACACACAAATCATTCATTGCTTTATAATATCCTTCAGTACAATAACCATCTTTTATGTCAATACGGGGTAAAATTAATGTCATCCCAATATTTCAATTCATAATTAATATTCAATAGTTGCAAAACATCACCATAAAACATGTATGTATCTCCCACAAATATTTTTTCATGTTTATCTGACATCCCTAATAAACATATGGGCTCCTTTACCATAAGATGCATAATTCTATACAATTCATATCCAACCACACCTTAAGGATTTATTCTAGTGGGATCAGCTTCTTTCACTCTCCTGCCAACATAAGATTGCATTCTTATTGTCAAATCTTTAATCACACATTGCTTATTAGTGTCAAAATCGGTATTGAACAAAGTCAAACATTGTCGAGCCCTGTTGATTGTTGGATATAAAACAGAAGTTTGGTCAGTATCTTGCAAAATTCGACTCCTTGCAAAATATCCATTCATAAGCTTAGGTAATAGATTATCAACCATCAGTCTCTGTCCAGTCCATGTCACCCTACTCTTATTATTTCTTTGAAAGTAATAATTGGAACTTTGGTTCTCCTCACAATTGTACTTGATTCAACATCATTATGGAGAAATTTAACAGTTTTCACAAGTATTTTATTCACACTTATATTCATATTTTTTTCTTCACTTATTCTCACAAAAAAAGACAAAAATAATTCGTTCAAAACAGAACTATCACTCGCATCCATTCTGTACAACCAGCTGACAAAACAAACGTTCCAAATAATTATCACAGTGATTAAATCACAACACATATCAATTTCATTGTCATGTGTTATCCTTTCAAAATATGCCCAACCTGACTGGAACTTTTTTCACACATCAAGAAGTTACTCGTCCCACTTGCTTCCCTCTCAATTTCCTGAAAACACCATCACACATGTACTTGTACTTCTTTTTACTCAAGTGTTTCAATTGTTTCATGTGAAAATACACTTCACACACTCTATCAAAATAATATTTTTATATTATGTTATTATATTTGTTTGTTTTTTTATTATTTTTTACGAGTCATAAGGCCCTTCCAGGTACAAGAAACTCATCTATTGAGTACAGAAAATGCAGATTACCTCATTCAATACATATAGAAGAATGTTTCAATGTAGCCAGTCTCAATATCTGCCTGTCAATGTGCTGCTGTAGCAATCTCCTCAACGGCCACACAACCTTGCTCACCTTACCTTAGAGTAATTTTGTGTAGGTATTTTTTCAAAACTGGCATGTCCTATCTGTTCCAAAAGTTCAAGTCACAAAGCACCGTGAAACACACAAAAAACAAAACCGCAGCTCAAGAGCTACTGAATTCCCCCATAAAAATTTTGATGGTGCAAGCACACAAACCGAATTCTCACAAGAGTTGCTGAATTCCACATTGCCATTAGAACAGAAAAACTCCAAATAAAATTTCTTTTATCATGTTCCTACCAACAGCAATGACACATTCAATTTATACACACCTCTTCAACAGTAAGCTGATCGCACACAAACTTTGCATCACAAACATGTAACTTTTGCTTCTCATTCGTTTCAACACAGAGTCAGATGAAATTTTCACGTAACTGTTGCATTTCATGGTTGACTCCACTCTTCCCGATAAAATACAGAATATTCAACAACTTTACTCCAAAGAGATTTTCAAACCTTTCCAATGTTCCCAATTCTTCACAAACAGATTTGAGTCAGTTGAACTTTTTTTATTTTTTGGTAGCATGACTGCAAGCTGCAGAAGATGCAAACCAGAATATAAAGAAACATTCATGGGTCTCAACTTTTCTTCTTCTTCAGGGAAAAATCACAACCTTGACAGTTGAAAAATTTCCAGAAACAACGAAAATGATAGTAATGGAACAGACTCAGTTAAACTGAGTTACTTCTGGGATAAACCATACACTACACTTTTGAACTGGACAATCTGAACTGACAAATCAAGCTCTTATTTCAACAATAATGAGAACAAAACACAATGCTGATGCCTGAAGAAGCTTAACTTGTGCTGAAGGTTGGATTTGAAGCTTTTTGTTGATACAATAATGGTGGAAGAGTGGCAGAAGGAAATATTTTCAGCCGTTGCATGTGGTTGGGTCCAAAATGTGCACCAATAGATTCATACACACATTATATATGTGTATGTGTATGTCCATGTGTACATATATCTGTATGTATTTATACGCATGTATCTATACACATGTATGCAACATCCCAGAGATCAAATCTATGCTAAAAAATTATATTCAATGTATAGTAAAATGGCTCTGTGCTAACAAGCTGACACTGAATGTCATTAAATCTGAACTCACGGTAATTGGCTCCAGGCAAAGATTAGCATCCCTCTCTGAAAACCTATAATTAACTGTTAATGGCATCTCACTAAAACAAGCTGATTAGGTTACATGCCTGGGTCTAAAAATTGATGAAAATTTAACTTGGAAGGGTCATATTGAAAGTATTAAAAAGAAAGTTACAACAAGTTTACACATTATGAAAAAGACCAAACCATATCTTAACCAAGAGCTTCTAATGAACATCTACAATTCAATAGTAAAGCTGCATTTTGATTACTGCAGTGTTGTTTGGGACAGTATTGATATGAGCTTAGCAGATCAACTACAAAAGTTGCAAAACCATGCTGCTCATATTATTACTGGTGCCCAATACACTGTTCACACTTGTGAAATTTTTTCAAATATGGGCTGGATAACATTAGCTCAAGAAAGAAAATGCCAAAAGGCCACAATGATTCACAAAATCATGAATAACTGTGCACCAAGCTATTTGTCTGAAATGCTTGAAAAGCAGTTTGGCACAACTAACTATAACTTAAGATCATCTGAAAAAAGCATTCAGATACCAAAGGTGTGAACCGAATGGTAAAAATGAAGTTTTGCAGTGTCTGGTCCAATTCTTTGGAACTCATTACCAAACTCTCTGAAGGAGGAGGATAAAAGTTTGCAAAAATTTAAACAAAAAATCAAAACCCATAATTTCTGCATTGACAACATGTAAAGCTCTTCAATGTAATATAATGTTCATTCTGTAAATACGTAAAACTATTAAATGTTGTAAATATAGCTTCTTAGGGTTACACGGCTTCTAGGTAGACCAAACTTAAGGATTTCATGCACTTGTAATTTTTAAGTCTGATAGAACCACCATGGCTAAATAAATATTCTATCTATCTATATGTACATATCTATGCCTACGTATCTATGTGTATGTATCTATATATATGTATATCTATATATATGTATATCTATATATATGTATATCTATATATATGTATATCTATATATATGTATATCTATATATATGTATATCTATATATATGTATATCTATATATATGTATATCTATATATATGTATATCTATATATATGTATATCTATATATATCGTGTGCGATGTTTGTTCTGATGCTTTTGTTAAAAGGTGGGTTGTACCAAATGGTGTTGCGATGTCTGTTTCATATTGAGTTGTTTGGTATAGGGTTGTACGTTAGTTGCGTGTTTTAGAGAAGTTAGGTTGTTATTCGTGTTTGATGTGCAGGATGGATTGTCGTGTTTCCTATATGTTGTTTTCTTGTGTTTTGAAATGACCGATTTCATGTTTTCTGTGCAGCTGTAACTTACTCGTACTGCGTGTCTGTTGAATAGAGTGTTGAGTCTGTTAGCTGGTGGGAAATGTTTGTCTATGAGTTGTAAGAAGTCATGTGTGATGTTCGTTCTGACGCTTTTGTTAAAAGGTGGGTTGTACAAAATGGTGTTGTGATGTCTGTTTCATCTTGGGTTGTTTGGTATAGGTTGTACGCTAGTTGTGTGTTGAAGTTGCTGTGTTTTAGACCATTGTTATAAAGTGGGGCTGTGGAGTCAAAAGCCTGCTTACCACATGATAGCGTGTTAATACGGCAGTTGATGGATAGTGGTAGTTGACAGATTATTGATGGTGGGTGGTTGGATGAACAGTTACTGTAAAGTGGTTCATCATTTGGTTTGCAGTAGGGTTTATAAGTACCGGCAGTTAAGTTCAGTGTTAAGGTGAGGAAGTTAGTGAGTTGGTCGTTAGCTTGAGTGGTAATTTTTAGGCCGAAGTTGATGAATGTCTGTATGAGGTCCTTTGTAGCTTTGTTGCTTAGGCATCCAGATTTCGTCTGTATTAATGCCAGTCCATCGTTGTGATAGAGTCCAATATTTTTTTCCAAAACGTCCTTATAAAGAATGTAGCACGAAGAGGCCCACCAGCTCACATACTTCTGCCCCATCATAACTACCCATCGTCACGCCAAACGTACTGTCTGAGTCTCAGTGGTTGTTGTGGGATAGAAGAGATTTGCATGCATGTTTTATGGTTCTAATGTCCTTGTCATTGATCTCGGTGTACCATCTGGCCCAGGTAATAGCCTTGTCGAGAAGTGCTTCAGTAATCGATGGGTAAAAGTCCATGATATGAAATGAGATGAAGGTGTTGTTCGTCTTGCTTGGGATTGATTTGAACCAGGAGATGACGTCAGATGAGTTATGCCATTGGTTGACACACATTTGATTTTGGATACTGCTGTTGATTTTGTCTAGGATTGTTTTACTGACTTTGCCTAGGGAGCTTTTTGACAGGTTTATAAGCCGGCACTTGGGATGATTTTTGAAGTCTGCTTTGTGGTCTTTAAGTGTGATGAATGCTGGGGCATCTGACATAGGGTCGATACGATTTGTTATTTGTAGGTCTTTGGCAATTTCTTTGAGTTTGTTGTTTATGCTGTCATAAGTTTCATCTTGCACATGTTTATAGGTCTTAGTGACATTTTCTGTTAGTGCAAACGAATACAAAAGATTACTCATTTCGTAGATGTTACGTGTTTTATCGGCTGGAACAAAAACTTTGAAGATTTTATCCTCCTTTTGTCGTTTTCCAATAGTTGGACGAATTTATCGTTGATTCTTCTGAATGTGATGTTTTCTATCATCTTAGCTATGTCTTCCTCGAAAGATTTTAGTTCAGCGATGGGAGGAGCAGAGAGTTTGGATTGTAGTCCATAGGTTTCGTTGTTGGAGTGGTGAAGGTAAAAATATGCCTTCCATCGCATTCAGTGGATTGCGCTTTGGGTTTTTACTATGAGGGTTCGTCGATATACATCATGGGTTGGTAGGCCAATGTTCTTGAGAGAATAATTAAATCTAATCTGCTGCATATTTGTCATGAGGAATACAGGC